>OZ007572.1:55358695-55481195 GCA_963931925.1 Onchidella celtica | reverse complement strand
AGTCGTGGAGTCATAAATATATTCATGGCCTCAGACGGTGCCAGCTTTTTTGTATAGTAACTCAGCGTTAACGATGAACAGATAAATGACATTAATGCTCACTTCGGTAAGGCTTTATGTAGTCTAACAGCCAAGTCACACTCTTGGTCAGTTAAGAGACTAGACATTCCATTCATCTATTGATTCTATTTCCAAACTGGCAAACATCAAAGACTGGATGGAGTTTCGGATGTCGTAGCAACCCCTGAACTGGGTAAATCAAAGACATCGTTGACTGCAGGTGTAGGAAACACAGGAGGCAATATCTGTCTGTTCTTTCATTAACACAAAATGGCCAGGGTCTGTTTTAAACTTTTATGTTTTGGTGAAGATTGAAAAGAAATGACACACGATGCTGTAGTAATGCCGCAGTCTCACCAAGAAAACTCGTGTGCGAACGTGTCAAATTAAGTCGTGTACGTACGTGTCCACGCGCACACGAGCAAAATTCGCACAAGAGCTAACACGTTCGTGCACGAGCCCACGCGTGCCCACACGACTCGCACACGAATAACCTTCACCCCCTCCCGCCAGAACTGATTTGAGGCCCAAATTGCACAATTCGCACACGAGTTGTGCTATACTCGCACGAATTGTGGAGGAGGAGGACAAGTATAAAAGCGGGAGCCAAGCGAAATAATACAAGCAGGCCCTATATATAGGGTAGTCTCACTGTACTCGTGCGCGAGTCGACACGAACGTGTGGGCTTGTGTCAACACGCACGAGTAGGCTGCCACGTACGCGTGAGCTCGTGTGCGAATTTTTCACATTCCTGAGTGGATGCGCGCGCATCAGTTTGGTGCGTGCTGACACGAACCCAGGCGAACGCCTCCGCTCGCATGTCAAGAAATCGCACACGACTTGCCGAAAAAATAAGGCTGGAGCTATTTTTCTGCAGCTAGGCACGAGTTTGACACGAGTTGGTGTGTGAGGGCCAAAAACACGTGTCAAAACACGCCTCAGCACGCCTCAGCACGCACGAGCTTCATAATTATCAAAATCGCATGCGAGTTTTCTTGGTGAGACTGCGGCATAATGCATTGGTGGCGATTTTGTGGGGCTGGCAGTGTCAGGAACAGATTGATATCATAAATGCCGTGCTAGGTCACGACTTCAGTGAGTTAATTTTTACGATCTTGTTAATTATAACCAGCGTAATTTGTCCTTGAGCTGTTCTCGTGAACAGTTTGTTTTGAAACACTTTTTTCTTATAGATGGAGAGAAGGTGGGGCGAGACAGACTAAATGTATAACTAGGAATGACAGAGCAGTTCTCGACCCCGTGATTTTGATTAACACAGAGAAGGGGCGAGTAAGGGTAGTTTTATTGAGACGCTTAGTTGGCGTTCAGAAATTCGTGCGTAGGAGTAGAGGCACGAAGTTTAAAGATTTTAGTAGTTAATTTTTCACATTTTAAATTTTATTGTCTAGGTAAATTGACCTTGGTTTTGGCGCAAGGCCGTGACTAGAATAAATTAATACTGCAGGCTGAGCCCGAGTGGCTGCACCAATCAAATGTATGAATCTGGACGGAAGGTTGCAGATGTTACTTTAGTATTTAAACACGTACAGAACTTAAATAGTTGCCACATAGACCATCCATCTGCGAAGTGGACGGCGATAGTCCTCAGCCAGATGAGAGACATAGAGACGCAGTTAAGCAGTCCATGTTATGAGGAGCGTTGATCCATTGAAGCTCCAGAGCCTAAGCCCACTTGGTTTGATATATGAACCCACAGCGATGATATCCAGCGCTCTCACTCTTAGTGAGGGCCGCATGGTGAGAGTCAATTACTAATTTGTCATAATGTAATTGAAACGTTCCAGCTACTTTGAAGACTGTTGAAGAGCTACCGCCAGACAACGCACTGTTGTACAAGCACGTGTGATTGGGATTCTCCATGGCGTGTACTGAGGAACTTTAATATTATAACATGTCTCATTGGAAATAAGAAATAATAGAATTTAAATTATATTATCCGTCGCCACGTGCGCGGATTCCTTTTAGCATTTAAACTTCATATGAGCTGCAAATAGTTAGATTGAATAAGTTACCAGTTTTTATAGAAAGCTTTAGTTCCACAGCTTAGTTAGAAATTCAGTTGCCTTTGAATTGATATTTATATTTATCATTGTTTACATACTGTAATTAAACTGCCCTACAGTTCTGCCGAAATTCAAATCAATTGATTTATTTAGTTTTTAGAATGAAAGTATTTGTTTTTTGTGTGTTCGTCGATTGTGGGAGTGGACCTCGTAAGAGTAAGTCGAATTTTCCCGTTAACCCACATCGCGACAGGCAGGACCTTTAATTTACTGACTAAACCTACATTTTTTTGTTTTGTTTTAGATCTGTCACCAACAAAAACTAATGTGCTGATTATTGCGGATTTGTGGTATCTGTAACCTAAACAAACAAAATTGGTAAAGATAAATATTGTCAATTTGTTTTCTTTATAAACTGTCTTCGTTCTTGTTGTGGTTGTTTTTTTACTTTTATTTGGACTCGGTGCGGCACCCGACATTGCCCGGGGTAAAGCTGTGCTCTCTCGTCTAATTTAGCCATAAGAATCTACATTCTTGCTACAGATCCCAGTCTCATGCGCGCTAGGGCTCTTCGCGCTTTTTTGAGGACACGGATGTTGCACCACATCGAACTCGTGTCAAATCTACTCTCCCACAGGGTGGGCTTTCCCAAGCCAGCAAAAAAAAAATATATATATATTTTTACATTTTTTATAACTTGTACAAAAAAAAAAAAAATGTCTGAACTTAATGAGCACAACAGGTCGATGAAAAAGCGACTGAGTTAGAGTATTTGACACTGGAGAAAAATAATTTTCTTTTTGATAGTGTTATTTTGGATGTAGTGTTGAACCCCCCCCCCCCCCGAAATTGTTATGGGCGTATGGGGGAGGAGGGGGGGGGGTGAAATGACATCACAATAAATTTCTCCCACCATTATATTTTTATAAGATTTCTTATCTGAAACTTTACTGTTCACCTTGAGACTTGGGATTTCCATCTTTTCACAACTTTGACCCAGTTTTCGTTGAGCTGCCAGTGAATTCTAAGATCCTTGTTTTTGCTGTTCTTAATAATTCTGTATGGATCAGTTGATAACGAAGATTTGAATGTGTTTACGTGAAGTACATTTTCTACATTTAAATAACTGTCGCTTTCATTAACTAAGTTTTGAATGGAGATTTTCTTAGCATTCCCTCGCCATCCTCCACCCCACCCCCCCCCCCATACACACACATATCTCTTGGCTATCGCCTGAACGTCCACCCACCAACACCTTCCCCATTTCACACATTGTCTGGAAAACCTGACCAAACCAGCAACACTAAAAGTTGTACACGTGTTTCACAAAGCTGCAGCTGGGTGACAACTGCAACAGCAGCAACATTAGAAAATTATACAATTATGCTTGAACACTCTCTTCCTGTGTATGTGTGTGTATGAATGTGTGTGGGTTTGTATGTGTGTGTGTGTTTGTATGTGTGAGTGTTGGTATGTGTGTTTGTGTGTGTGTGTGTTTGTGTGATTGTGTGTGTTTGTTTGTGTGGTGTGTGAGTTTGTGTGTCTGTTTGTGTGTGTGTGTTTGTGTGAGTTTGTTTGTGTGTGTGTGTGTGTGAGTGTGTGTGTTTGTGTATGTGTGAGTTTGTGTGTGTGTGTTTGTTTTCTCTAACAATAGCTAAAACAGTGGTATCTGCGGCTTGTGAAATTTGTCACTCTTTAAGAGTTTGTATTATATTTCCAAGGGCAATCTCAAAAGTAATTGGGAGGTGGGGGAGTGAAGGTGAACATTTAAAAACATCAAATTTTAATGATGATGGAAAACACGTAACTCATGCGCTTTCTGGCTCGCCTCCATGATTTTATCTCTTCTTCTCCTTCCTTCTCTGTCAATCTGTCTCTGCAGACAAACACAGTGAAATCTTCCGTGACACCACATCTATTGTATATTTCAGTAAGGCCCAGCTCACATAGGAAGACACGCGAAACAAGAAACGCGAAACCCCGAAACGCGAAACACCTCACGTCACCTCATCACATAGGCCTAGTCATGCACTCACGTAGGCCAGTTGACAAAATGGATTCCTCAGATGAAGACACATTGATTGCATTTATTTTTTTTTTGCTTTAATTTTGCTGTTTTATCGTTTAATTTCTGTCTTATAGTATGTTATGTGTGTGTATCTACGTAATACAATGTATGTCTAGCAGAGAGAGAGGGTGAGAGAGAGAGAGAGGGTGAGTTGCAGATGGAGAGAACACGACTTTCTGTAAAGCGCCTAGAGCAAATTGTTTGGATTGGGCGCTATGTAAATGATCTTCATTATTATTATTATTATTAGTTTTGTTGAGAAAGATAAGAAAAAGGAGAAAACGCAGCATTTGGTGCCGTGAGCATTTTATGTTAAGGAGTACAAGAGGAGAATTTCAATAACATTCTGCTCATTGATCGAGCGTAAGGACGAGACATTGTTCTTTAATTACTTAAGAATGTCATACCAAACCTATAGCCAACTCAAGCCACTGGTGCTGCCACGTTTACAACCTATAGGTTGTAACTGGCGGGAACCAATATCAGCCGAAGAAAAACTAGTCTTGGCTCTCAGGTGAGTAAAAAAAAAAAAATCGCTAAAATAAACCTATCATCATCATCATCAACAACAACAACAACAACTGCAACAACAGGAAGAAGAAGAAGAACAACAACCCAGTAGCAGAATAATGCGCTTCACTGCAGTTGCACTGGAAACTACAAGAAACGCCACACGAAAAGTGAACATGTTCACTTTGCCTCCTCACGTCGACACACGCGTTTCGCGTTTCTGGCGTGACGTTACCTCCTATGTGCACATTGCCGTTTAAATCATTGGTACCACTTTTGTTCTCACGCATGAGGCGTTTCCTGTTTCGCGTTTCTCGTTTCGCGTGTCTTCCTATGTGAGCTAACTTGCAACCTTTGGCATGACTAACTGACCAAACTATATACTCTTCAGGCCTTAAATTTGGCAGGAAGGTGGCAATTGAGATTAGAAAGATGATGGCTATAATTAAAAGTTGTTTACTTCAAGCATGTATCTTTAAAAAACAACAATGTATATTGCTATGTAACATCTGTATTTTTGCATGTTTGTTTCGTAATATATAGTACCGTGCATGTCATAAAAAGTAACCATATCAAGCGTTCAGTTTGGTGCGTAATCTTGTGGTGCGCATGAGTTCTGAAGCAAGACTGTAGTTTATTATTTTTATTATACTAGAGGGAGGGATCACATGATTGTTTATTCTGGGCAATGCCCGGTGGCTCATCTAGTTAAAATATAATTTGATACTCCGGGTAACTTATTCACTATTTTGTAAATGGTAATGACGCGTTTTTTTAACTGGAAGAATAACGGGGGCGGTGGGATTTGGTGGAAGGGGTGGAGACTGGCCAGCTGAACATGAACATGACAGATAAATAAGTACATCAATAAATTTTGTTTAGTTTTACTTTTCAAACAAACAAACGAACAAAACAAAAAACAGAACAGAAAACCGTGGGATGTCCTGAGGCAACGATCTCTGCAGTAATTCTTACACTTGCAGTACTGTCATATTGCTGTTTTATTGTAACTTTTACAACTACGGTACTGCTACACCTTCAACTTCTTCACGTCAACGTCACGGGACGAGCAGATTGAGACTCAAACACACATAATTATATACATACAAACACACACACACTGTATAGACACAGAAACACAAAATCTGCGGATATTATAGTGGGGGAAGAAAATTAATAATGGTTCGTCATGGCATTCTGTGTCTCGGATCTTACATTGCACAAAAAGGAGCACTATAATCATTAAGTGCAGGAAAACGTGATTTTTTTTTTTTTTTCGCTTTTCTTGGGCTTAGTGAATACCTGTATACATTTTTGGGACATAATGCACAACGGGAAAATAGGATGGTGGAGGGAGAGAGAGAGAGAGAGTAAAGAGGCCTAATCTATTTCTGACACAACCTCTGGAGTTTAGAAATGCATGTTGACAAAAAAGACAATAGCGCCATTCAAGTTTTCTGTCTCTGCATGTGACACCTGGGCCGTTTTTGTTTATTTATTTGGGTCGTTTTGGACAATCAAGAAACTGACCCCCCCCCCCTCCCCCAACCAATTAAAATTATACTACATGCACCTGTGGGTCACCTACAATAGCCTCATCAGTGTCACTCCCCTGTCACCGTGGATTAAGATAGGACAATTTGAGTGTTGTTGTGACAGCGGCAAACATCAAAGACTGGTTGGAGTCTGTGATACCAGAGCAACACCTGAAGGGCGTAATCAGTGTTGTGTGCAAGTGAAGCAAAAAGTCTCGATATCTGTTCTTTGACTTAACGCAAAATAACAGTGGAAAATGACAAAATCATAGGTTCTGGTAAAGATTGAAAAGAAATCACCCAAGATAGTAATGCCTTGATATAGATTTTGTACCACGTGGCCTTTAATTTGCTGGCTCATCCACGCAATCTTTTTTTATTTATTAGTTATTTGATGTATAACCAAGAAACCGATTTTTGTCTTTATCTTTTCGGGAAAAAGTAAAAAAAAAAAAGGAACTTGTCGAGTTGGGAATTTCCACGACACTTCTGTTTCAAACTGGGGTCGATTTTTTTATACATATATTTTTTTATTATTCGCTTCTAGTGTGACAATTTACCTTCCCCCTTGACACCTGCGAATTTTTATCTCTAGAAAAACTTTGGCCCATTTTCCTTCAAGTTGCCACTGAAATCTGGCATAGTTGTTGTTACTGTTTACATTTTTGTCTGATGTAGCAGTGATAGAGAGTTGTTATCTATCTATCTATCTATCTATCTATTTATCTATCTATCTATCTATCTATCTATCTATCTATCTATCTATCTATCTATCTATCTATCTATCTATCTATCTATCTATCTATCTATCTATCTATCTATCTATCTATCTATCTGTCTATCTATCTGTCTATTTATCTGTCTATTTATCTATCTATCTATCTATCTATCTATCTATCTATCTATCTATCTATCTATCTATCTATCTATCTATCTATCTGTCTGTCTGCCTGTCTATCCATCCATCCATCCATCCATCCATCCATCCATCCATCTCTGTCTGTCTGTCTATCTATCTATCTATCTATCTATCTATCTATCTATCTATCTATCTATCTATCTATCTATCTATCTATCTATCTGTCTGTCTGTCTCTGTCTGTCTATCTATCTATCTATCTATCTATCTATCTATCTATCTATCTATCTATCTATCTATCTATCTATCTATCTATCTATCTCTATATCTATCTATCTATCTATCTATCTATCTATCTATCTATCTATCTATCTATCTATCTATCTATCTGTCTGTCTATCCACACAAACACACATACACATGCAGAGAGAAAGAGAGAGAGTGGGAAGTTTTCATTCTTATATATTTGGAGGTTCCGTTCTTGACATCCTCCCTCCAACCAAACCGCTCCATGAAATTCTCTGTCGACCTCCCGAAGGGACCGTGAGCACTCTTCAACTATATAGAACTCACTCCTGTGAGTACCTCTTCCGTTAGCCAAATCCATGTGTGTGTGTGTGATAAATTACTAATGGATGTTTACCATACACACACACACACACACATGAATGTGTTACCCCTGCTCACCGACGGGGAGGTGGAAGTAGGATTTCGAGCAGGATGATGATGTTGGTGGTGGTAGTGCTACGGACAGAATTTGGCAATCAAACATACAGAAAAAGTCCACTGGAATTTTGTTGTCTCAATAATTTTGGCAGTCTGGAACATCAAATAAAAAATCTGGGTCTTCAGGAATGTGTGAGAAATGTCCGAAAAAGCTGAAGAAAGTTCGAATCATTCCATGACATTCTCCAAATTTCGCAAGTTATTTTCGACGATTGTTTGTGTTATTGCCAACATCATCGGGGTGGTAGAAATGACGTGGAAAACTCACAGTTCATAACCAGGTCAAATGTTTCTTGTAGGTTTTGTCAGTGTCAGTGAGCTGTACCAGAACTGGAGTTGAGCAGCAAATGTGGAATTTTTGTAGTCTTCTTTTGGAAATTGGTCGAGGTTTTCATTTGTTTCTTTTGCCTATGAGAAAGGTCAAATTTGAAGTTTTTCCGGTGGCCTGAGGTAACATGTGAAAGTTGTGGGTAAAGTTTGTGATGACGTCAGCTGAAGGTCAGTAAACATTTGGTACAGAAAGTGGAGTCGATGGAGGACAACCTGAAAAAACTTTGCTTGTCTGACAAAGATGTTGTCGTCACCATCTGCTGTCGGTGGAGGCGAGAGATGTGGTTTCCACTATGTCATTTCTAGAAGTTTCTTTGCCTTTTGGATGCATTTTCTATGGGATTCTGTGGACATTGAAATGGAAAACACATTGAGATGACAGGGGGAAAAAGAGAAGAATGGCGGTGGTGAAGAAGAACAAAAAACGGTACATGTAGGCCTGACATTCCTTCAGATGTTATCAAAGTGCACATAGAATGTTTATTATGGTAATGCTGACTGTTTCGTCCACAGTTTAATCTGTAGGCGTTTGGATTATCATGAAAAAAAAACATGAAATTTGAAAAAGAAAACACTCAACTTAAAATTTCTTTATTTATGACCAATATCTGATTATGGATTTCGTAACTAACAGAATAATTCTTTTTTTTTTTTTTTTAGATCGAAGACAGCATTAGTTTCGCCAGTGCCAGTGATAGAAAATGTGATTTAAAAAAATAATAAAGAAAAGCGGAAACAATAAGAGAAAAAAATTGTACAAAATTATTTGCACACTTACCTCTGTCTGGCCTATGTCATGGTGCTGGTGCTGGTGGCCTGTGTGCATGGAGGCAGACGTCCTTTTCAATGCCTGGAAGACGAAGAGAGAAAATGAAATAACAATCCTTACATTGGTACATTGCCTATGATTTATTGTCTGTCATTCAATATGCCCATGGAAAAGCTTGAAAATATCCCTGATTTTTTTTTGTTTTGTTTTTTTTTTCATGTAGTTTTCCTTCACCGGTGACTGAACTTTATCCTCTCTATAACAAAAGTGAAAACGTGTTTGAGGCTGTGAAAGTATTTCTTTCTTTGCAATATCTAAAGTATGAACACAGAACTATTGTGACCTGTCATCTATGCAAACAAACGTCCCCCCCCCCCCCCCCACGCTCTGACATTATACATCCTCTCAGACAGAACAGTCAACTTTTTTTTTCTTTTTGTGTGATTTTTTTCTGTTTTTGATTTGAATAATTTTAGTATAGGAAGAGATGGTGTAAGCTGTATGTTTGCGCGAATGATTGAGTTAGTGAGCCAGTGGAATCTGTACAGGTTCAGATGAAATAAGTATGGACTATTAAACTACGTACCATCCTGGTAGGGTTTGTCACGTGGTCACATTCCCAATAATGAGTTTCCATGAAACAAAGACTGACAGTCATCCTGCAGAAACGACACGGCAGACATCTCATTGGACAGTTAGTCACGTGGAGCTGGGAACATGAAAGATTTTGGTATGAATTTCCGCTCCTTGTGTTTGAGTATTCGTGTTTTATCATGACATCACTTTAACATCAAAACAAAACAAACAACTAGTATTTATCATTGTAACCTCCACTCCTTCAACGTTCTTGGTTTTCACTGAAACTTCAACACAACAGGTACAGTGTAAGTGATTAATGCAAAGATTGTTACTTACGTTTATCTGAGAGACAGGACCATTCCAAGTACATCCTGATTGGTGGTTGGGACAACTGGCCATTGGCTGGAGACGTTCTGGAAGAGTCTGAAGTAAGGAGGAGACAATATACAGGTCAACAATACATAAGTGAAAGATAACTCGGACAGTGAAACTGATGGATTTATAGACTGATTTGGTGTCAAGTTTGAATATTTATTAGAGCGAAAGATGGCGGAACAGAGTACACAAAGAGTATACTATTCTCCCTCTTAACCCATTCACCACGTAAGACGAATATTCGGCTAGCAAGTTTTATCTTCGCTTCGGAAAGACGAATATTCGGCTTGAGTGGACACCGATTTTCCAATCTAAGCCAACTTTTCGAAATCTCAAATCTTATTCTGGTTCATCGATTTTACTTTCTTTTGATACTTTAGGTCTTGTGTTCATACTGAGTACAAAAAAAAATAAAAAATCTTTGAACCATCCCCAAATTTCAAATGGCTAGTGTTCCCGTCCACACCCACAAGAGTATTATTGTCTTAACAGACTGATATTTTACGATTTTTTTTATACTAAAGAAACATTTTAATTTCTTCAAAGCGTTATGTAAATATAGATAGGTTAGTGTTGCAACCCACGGGTTCCTTACAGTGAGAGATAGGTACAGTTGGTTTTTTTTTTCCGCAACTTATTTTCTTCTGAGGTTGTCCAGCTATTCTTTGGTTTCCACATTAAACATCTTACATGCAAATTCATGTTGATTGAGTTGTAATCTTGTACTGTCATTTCGCAGTATGTGCACACATCAGACATTCAAACAGACGGATAGACACACGCACAGACATGAAGAACAATTGGAGGGAGAGAGTGTTTGATCTAAAAGAATGGCGAAGGGAGAGAGAAAGAGTTTTTTTAGTTTGGGCGTGCCATCTGCAATTGTCACGTTTGTATTCGTTTATTAGTTATTGTATTTGTTACATGTATTGAATTCCCACTCCACCCCCATTTTTCCCCTGCACATACAATCACACATAATAATATGGAACTTTACATGCAGCTTCCAAAAACGAAAAACTTTTATTTCATTAGTTAAAAATACGCTAAGATATTATTATGTCAAGACAAATTTATTTATGTGGACAGGCAAAAATACGATCATGCAGGTGAAATCGGTTAAGAAAGTGGCGATGAATATTTTGACATGAAATACAACAAAATTCTTGCTGAAAACTGAAAGTAAGATTATATTTTCGTTCCTTTACGTGACAACACAAGAAACGGTTTCTTTCTTTTTCGATCAGTTCTGATTTCCTCGGATTTCCATCAAGAAACCAAAAAAAAACAATTGAGCTTAAGAGATTAAAATGTCGTATTTCATATTTTAGATCATCCAACTAGTCAGATGACAGACAGGTCTTTTGAAAAACCCCAGCCTTGATGTTGTGCAGTTTCTTCTATGCATAGTAAACAATTTTGGTAAGTTGCTGATGATGTACTGAGTTACATAAGAGAGAACCCTCCCCCCCCCCCCCCCCACCAGACACATCTCAACATTTATGATAATCATTGTTTTATTTATGACAAATTCACGTAAAACCTTTGTCCTTGAACATTATGGGCCGGCTAAACTTGACGTCGCTGTACCAATTAAAAATTGTTATAGATGTTTGTTTCTTCTTGTATATGGTCAGATCAATTTCAGCACAATCTGTGTTGCTATTCTTTGGGAAATTCTGCATTACAAATTACCAAAACTTGTCCTTTGAAATATTCAAGATGGAAACAGACCGGAACATAATTCTATTTGATTACAGGCTCGACCTGGAGTCAGGCAAATTATAACTCTAGTAAAAAACTGGCATACGAGTAAACTGCAACAACTGACTTATGGCATTCACAGACTTGTTGCGGACAAACACAAAGGGTGTGTGTGGGGAGGGGGGGGGGAGTTAAGGAGGTGTGGGAGCTGCTTTACTTTAAATGTTTGGTGATGACCGTCCGTGACAGTGATGATGAGATGGAAGTAGAAAATTACCAAGAGAGACAAGACAACAAGTACTTCATGTTACTTTCTTTATCCTTTCTATTGTATTAAACTGTTCTTTAACGCTGGAGGTTCACAAACCTTTGCAGTGGAAGTCTATAACCGTTCTGTTCTTTTTTCTTTTGAGAACTGAGATGGTTAAAAGTTTATTAGTTTTTACCAAAGATTGTAGAAATAACAAGATGTTTCACTTGCCGCCAAATGCGACATTGGATATCAACAGGAGTAGCCTGAGCCAGCGCGGTAGAACAGTAGCCAAGTAGAGGGATGGCATAGGGTTTTCATTGCAGTTTACAACGTACTTACTTACAATATAAGTCGAAAAATCCAGAAATTCACAATGTCATTGGTGTTTAGCTGTGAATTGCAACAGTAACATAAACAGGAGATCCGATCTGTCTTTCTACCGCCTCCCTAAAGCAGACCTGTACGTTTTCCTCTCTTATTTATCATACCATAGAATGATCAGATTTGACTAAACAACAAAGCCGAAACGCTGTATTGTACCTTTTCGGTGAACTGAATCTACAATTCAGTTATTCAGTAAGAATATACTTGACTAATCTTGTAGTCAGTTACTGAAGTTCTTCACCAATCTATAACTTAGCTATTGAATGAGAATGTTCTTTACTAATCTATAACTTAATTAATGAATTAAGAATATATTTTACCAATCTATATATCTTAGTTAATGAATTGAGAATGTACTTGATTAATCTGTAACGCAGTTACCAAATTATATGTTGGTCAGTGAATGAGAATGTACTTTGCCAATCTATAACTTGGTTAATTAATGAGAATGCACTTTATCAATTTTAACTCGGTTGTTGAATAAGAATGCACCTCAACAATCTATAAAATTATTGTAGTCAATGGATGAGAATGTACTTTACCAATCTATACTTTAAGTTTAAATGAATAAGAATGTACTTTACTGTCTGTACTTTCTCTCACCTCCATCTCTGAGATACTATTGTTTCACAAAATACCCTGCAATACATGCATTTCTTTCATGCTGCTATCCTAATTGCTGCTTTAATAGGGCGTAATGCTTGTTTCTATTATAAGCGCAACAATGTTACCCATCAACGACTGTTGCAGAGAAGATTTGGAATGACTATCGGGAGATGCTTTAAAAGGAAACGCGTCATGTGAAGAACACTTCGAGACACCTTTTCTAATTAAAACCAAAACAGCGCAAATATTTATATTAGATATTTGTTATCCATGTAAAAATAATTTACAACTGAGCACGTAGCAGTTTTGATTATTGTTGGTCTGTGATAGTCACAATGTCATAGATTCTGCAGCAATTCTTCGACAATTTTCTATTAACTTTCGCTTTACTGCTGACTACCCGTGTATAGTTTACCGCGCTTCCTAGCTAGCAAGGCAGTTCGTACCGATGTCGCTTGACGCTAGTGCTAAAGTAACTTCTACATTCTTTGGTTTTACGTTACAATGACATCAATTGAAACAGTCGAGTTTTTTTTGTTTTTTGTTTTAAATATTAAAATGATTCATTTGCAATCTGAAACTTGTCCAGACACACACACACAGAAAGAGCCAGTCTGAGGTTTTCAATACATACCGGTAAATAATAATCCAGAAATCTGGACAAAATTTGACTTTTAAGCACTTACCTTACGAAAAGTGAAGTCCATTATCTGAGTTCTGGATTTCCTTTGACGGCCTGCAGGCAAAACTTCTAGGCGGATAATTGTGAATTCTTTCACCTCAAATAAGAGTCAAAGTCGAGTAATCAAACTGTATCGTCAGAGAGCACAAATGAAAATATTTTTCACTGGAGCAGATATCGAGCAAGAAAAGCGCAAGAGATCGTTTTCCGTACTTGTGAAAAGTGAGGTCAAAACTTTGGACATCCTCATTTTATGGCCGACATGCGGTCATCAACTCCATGTCAGTCACATCAGAACAAGCAATCATGCCGGCTTCTGATTGGTTGTCTATCTTGCACTCGCCCATCCCACTCGGCGACGGTTCGCCCATGCAGGAAATTCAGCCTGGGACCACCTGTCAACAACATGGATTCCCTCCCACCAGTTCAGTTTCTCACGGTCCACAGACTTTGTCTCAGTCCAGCGGCGTGTGTCATGTTGGTCACATACAATAGGCTCATCAGTGTCACCCCTTGGTCATTGTGGGTTCAGGGGGGACAACTTGAGCGTTGTTGTGATAGCGGCAAATATCAAAGACTAAACTGATCACATGTATCACATCTGAGCAACTTTTGAACGGCATACGGTATATCAGAGACAGTGTAGACTGCAGGGTCAGGGAACAGTCCCGACATTTGTTCTTTGATTTACATAAAAATGACCAAAGACAATAAAATTATCAAATCCTATGATTAGGCGAAGGCTGAAAAAAAGAACTTACCCAAAATAGTACTGGTATGGTGTAGAATTTGTAGTGCGTCGCCTTTTCTTTATTGAATCACTCCAACTTTGTTTGTTTGTTATCATTATCATTTGAGATGAGTCACCAACAGACCCCAATATGCTGTGTCGGGTCATCAGGAAAATAAACAAACTACCGTATAGTGGGTCGCTGTTTGATCATGAACGGAATCAGCGATGATTTCAGCGGAAACTGTTTTTTATCATTATTATCATTATTATTAGAATGTTGTTACAAGTACGTACGCCCCCCCCCCCCCCCCAGTTTTTTGCAGTAGGATCACGTACTTTAAAGTTTTTTGTGACTCCAGAGTTAGAGAACTCCTCACGAAACACTCCTAACAACAGCCTTAATTAATTATTCTTCCAGATTTTCTTTTTGTTTTCCTCCTGGGGAAGGGTTAGGGCTCGGTAAGATTTAGGGATGAGAATAAGGACAGGGTAAGGGATAAGTGTGTATGCGTATGCGCCCCTAGCACGAAAACGCTTGGGGACCGTACGTACTCATAACAACAGTACATGTATTATTATTACTATTATTATGATTATCATTGCTATTATTTTGAAAATCTGTAGATTCGTATTTCCCCGCCAAATCTCTGGAACTGGTAGTGATAGACTGCAGCCTGGTTTTGATTTCACTCGTTGCTCTTTGTAAAATCTGGTAATTCGACCCAAGTCTCTTATTTTCTTATTATTAAAAAACAGAAAAGTCGTAACAATTTAGGGAGTATTTATTGTGGTACAATTAATTTTTTTTTTTTTTTCCTTTTCTGTTCAAGGCCGGAGACGGAATAACAGTTTCAAATAATCCTAAACTTAACTTCCTTAGGTGTCAGGATAACCTAACCAAGTCCCTTTGGTGTCCAACTCTTGTGTTCATCGAACATTCAAGCAGTATTCTGAAAATATTTTATGGCAATAAAAAACAATGAACAGTGGCATTGGGGTGGGTTGGGGGGGGGGGGGGGGAGAGAAAACAAGCCGCTCAAAATAAGAGTAAAAGATTCAGAGTGAGTAAAAATCCAATTTTTGTCTTTGACCCCTGAAGTTGTGGATTTTCTATTTGGTAATACATGTATTTTTTTAAAAATAGTTTCTTTAACCCTGGAAAACTGAGTGTAACACCCAATTAATGATTTTGTGCTCACCTTGAACGGGACATCCATCGCTGAACACTCGGCCTACAGTAGTCCATTTACAATAGCACATAGTATAATTTACCATGGGGATCACTGGTGTTTATCATAGTTTATTAGTTTGATACTGTGACATACATGTTCATCCTATTTTAAAAGCCGAAAATGTGCAAAGAAGAAAACTTCAAATCAAACTAAAGACTGAAAATAATAATAGTAATAAAAAATCAGTTTTTTAGGGTTTGCTGTCAAACTAGAGATGAGCACAGGCCAAATGTCAAATTAATCCAACAGTTTGTAAAGAACTCCATTTTGATTCTACTTGGAGGTGGAAAAAAAAGGCATACTTTTTTTTTTTTTTTTTTGTATATTGTATTATGTATATTTCTTTAATTCCGCTTGGGAAATTTGCCTTAGTGTCACTGCAGTCCGACTACAACTGGAGCAGACATGTCGTCTCCACGATACAGTGCCGATCGACGGTTTTGTTTTTTTGTTTTTTTTTTCGGGGAGGGGAAGAGTAGCAGAGATTCCTGTTTTTGTTGTTTTTTTTAAATTTTCCCTCGGCAGCGACCTGTTCGGCCAGCTCTTCTCAAGGTAACCTGCCCAATGTGCCCATGGGCCCTCAAGAGTTTTTCGACCTTATCCGAGAAGACTAGGTGCCCGATCCTGCCTATCACAGGATCTGGGACAGAAAAATACGAGAAAAATCCCCCAACTCCAACATGCCTGAACCGACCGAGTGCGACCAATAATTCTGGTCACAATGAACATTTTCACACCAATTTTCTTTCAATATAATTGTCTTCGATATGGATAGCGTTCTCTTTTTTGTCTGACACTTTTTCCTTTTCTCACCATTGAGGCTCCCGATGTTCATCTCTCCTGAAGAAATTTGACCAAGTTTACTTCCATTGACTAACTAAATCTGACGCTTTTATCATTGTTGTTGCTATCGTTAATAATTTTGTATAGACCGGCTGATAACTATGTGGTCTCCATTTTGTGTACGTAAAGAAAATTCTCATCTTTTAATATAAGCTCCGTTTTCATTAAACCAAATTTTGATAGATATTCCCCCCCCCTTCCTCCCCCCCCCTCCCCCGCCTTGCAGGTACATACAATATAGTCAAGGCTATTGTTTGAACAGCCATCTGGGTACTTTGAATGTCCACCCAGCAACTTTTCCCCGTTCAATTATTGATTGTTACGTCACTCTCAAGTGACAATGAACAGAGTTGTGTTTTGCGATTTAACTTCCCCTTCGGTATCGACCAAAGTGACAACATGATTCAATGATCTATAAACCACATGACAATGTGTTTTAATGGATCACTAGACAACAAGAGACATAGTTGATTCAATGATCTATAAACCACATGACAATGTGTTTCAATGGATGACTAGACAACAAGAGACATAGTTGATTCAATGATCTATGAATCACATGAAAGATAATTTGTTTGCGTGTGTTGACAGTGAGCTGTTAGTCGGTGTGCTGTGTGCTGAACGAAGGTTCGGAGTCTTGATAGTAGGGTCAGTGTGGTATCGATTTGTGCTGTAATCAACTGGGAAAAAAACACACAATATCATCCTCTTGCAGTTGATATGAAACTGGGCGGGCGACTCGCTGACGGCATTGAAACCGTGAAGGCGGGAAGATAAAAGTGGTATGCCGTGAAAGCTCAAGAGAAGTGCTGAGGTCAAAAGACTACTTCTAAAATACAGAGCAAACCCAACCGTGTCATTTGTTGGGCGTGTACAGTTTTGAAAGACTGCAAAAGAAATTGTGAGTAGATAACTTTATTTTTGCCATGTAACGGTTATGAAATTGTCCTTTTCTTTCAAACAAATCAGTGGTTTATTAATTGGCAATCAGAGTCTCAAACAATTCTCTTCTCGTTTAAGATATTTTTTATTGTCTAATCGTATGTTTATTCGTCGTAATTACAGACTTTTCTTTTACTTCACCGGTGACATTTAAAGACGAATGAAAAACAAATTGAACAGCTTAATAATGTTGACAACATCTTATCTCCTAACAAAAGAAATTACAAAGTTTTGTGTCTTCTTTTTTTTTAAATTCATTTCTTCCATTGCCCCGTGCACCTGCACATTTTTTTACTCAGTGTGAGCAAAACAGATTAATTTCCTGCTCATTCGTTCATTCCTGCAAGCTGATAGATCAATCAGCATTCACTCGTTCTGAAAAAAAAAAAATAATGATAATAACGAGGATCATTTATATAACGCCTATCCCAACAATTTACTCTAGTCTAGGCGCTTTACATAAAGTCTTGTTCTCTCCATCTGCAACTCTCTCTCTCTCTCTCTCTCTCTCTCTTTCTCTCTCTCTCTCTCTTTCTTCTCTCTCTCTCTCCATCTCTTTCTATATTGTAAATGCACCATTTTCTGATCAGTGTCACAGCTGAACGGCAGTGTGAAAAAAAAAGAAAGATCGTACGTACTGTCTACCAGTATTTCTAAATTTCCCACGTTTAATGCATTAATTATTGCATATGGAAAGAAATTTTTAGATGCCAATTTACATTCTGAGAACCCTCAATATTGTGTTCACTGAACAAACGGTCGAATGTGCGCACCGCTGCAATTTTACTTCCACCATTTACGCATTGTTCCCCCACCTCCCACGCGCGCTTTTCTTATCTTTGTATCTCTCTATTCAATATTGCTGAAATAGCAGGGATGTTGTGTGTGTGAGTTTCAGTTTGGGTTTTACGGCACGTCAGCACAACAACGGCCACTTTACGCCATTCACGGTCTATTTGGGTACACGTTCTTTATTCATGTTTCGTACTCAGAGCTGTCAAGTTTAACATTGAACTAAATACATTCATATAATGTTAACACATTGGTAAAATTCTGAAAAAAGTTGTTTTGTTTTGATTTGTAAAAAGTTTTGAAAACGAGTATAAAGGTAGATCTTAGCCTCTGTCAGAAAGGACAGGATGCGTTGCGGATCCACGTCAGGAAATAATTCTTCGGATAAGCATGAAGTCAACACGTTCAATCAAAATATGTTGTATTGATAATTGGCAATTGCTTGCCACTCTGAAGTTGAGTGGTTGTGTGTATATTGTCGGCTAACCTATTAGTTGACTCAAGAACTGCAAAGATTTCCTAGCGGGTGTTGATCACTATAATATACATGTAAATTCAATAATAAATACTAGTCTTATAATTCCAGCGTTGGTTCGAGGAATCTTAGATTTATTCTGGCATGAATAAAAGTCGAAACTGGATAGGGTTGGTAAACTAATTCACGCTGAACACTGTATGTTATTATGAGTTCAGTATCACAGAGAGAGGATGAATTATTGCGGTGATTCTATCATCTGAACCCCAGGCTGGTAGATACAAAAGTTTGTACTATTGGTCTGTTACAGGAATTTTATGTTTATGAAAAGCTAATACTTATATTGTGGGTGTGTGTGGGGGGGGGGGTATGAGGGGAGAGGCTAGTGTATGATAGTGTGTGTTTCCTGTAGATTTTTACTTTGACAGAATAATATAATTGAAGTGTACACTCGTAGTAACACGTTGGGAAATGTGGGTTATTACAGTACAACTTAATGCTCTAGTTGTCCGGATGTCGAGGCCAGTATGTAAGAAAACTGCATCAAGACTGAAATTGTTGGGATTTTCCAATCGACAAATAAGAAATATTTACATTAACATCAGTTGTAGGCAGGCCTGGATTCATCATAAATAAGCAAGTACATAGGGCATCAAACGGAAGGGGGGGGGGCACTGCAGAAAGGGAATACAACAAACAGTTTTCCAGTACTGGATGCACTATGGTTCAGCTGGACCTTGGCCCACCAATACATGCCTGGATCACTGGACCACAACCATCATGACTGTATAACCCTTGGCCTGTCACGATTCAGATGTTGTTAAAACTCACGCAGAGAGTGAGTTGTTGTTGTTTACCAGGGCCATGAGAGATTGGCTGGTGGCCTTGAACGGCCCTCGCGAATTATAGTTGGTGAGTAAATAAATGTAAAGTTAAACTGTTAGATGCACGCTTGTCGGTTTTAATGTTCGTGATTAAGAAGTAATGGAGTAGGGGTGAAACAAGGTGGGGCTAGTTGACATTGTTAAGTATGACTAGACAAGTTTTTGCACGTTAACTGGCTGGTAGAATAGTGCAGACGTATTACTACAATTAAAATGGTGGGAGGTTTCGACCTATGAGATAGCTGAACTAATTGGGCCAGCGGACTAGCACGCTGGGTAGTTAGATAGTATAAGACATCGTGTAACGTTCAGATTTGGTGAATACAGACGAGCAGAAGCATCGTGTCGTGAAGTATCTCCGGTTGACCAGTACCTGAACTGTGTGCTTTGAAGACAAGAAGTCCTTGCTAACGGACTGACTGAGCTCTAGAAAGAAAGGTCTGAGTGGGCTGACCTTTGAAAGCCCACGCTGCGCTATATTGATGTTCGCGCCTACCAGTAGGCGTGACCAATGGTACTATATCTTATTTATTCAAGCATAATAGAGATCGGAGATAGAGAGAGAACTACAGCCTCATAGGAAGACTAAGGAAACCCCAGCTGGCACTCGACCACGAGTGTCCTGTATCATAGATCTATTGCCATAGTATGATTGGAATAATATAGCACATTGTTGATGAATTGAATAGTGATTGTGCATAAAATATAGTCTTTTGGCAACTGCTTAAATTACCTACAAGCCGAAGAGTGCTTCTGTAGGCTTTGAACACACTGGGCTCTCCTAACACTCAAGCCCATATGATTTAGGGAGAGTTTGCCTGGCGACTGGCCAGTGGCGACTCAACTGTCACTTTAAATTGATATCTAGTTTCGTATAATATACCTATTTGCTATTGATTGCAGTACCTCCATAGTTACATGAATATCATTGGTTAAGTTATTAATTAGAGTTTTTTTGGTTTGAATATATACCCCTATTGTCTTTTGTTTTGTTATTAATATTTATGTAAACTATGGCCTGACCGGCCTGACATATATACGCTCTAGTTATTTAATACTTTTCTTGTGTGGTTGTGTCCGAGTGTGAGTTAGCTGCCTCTCGTGCAGTCTTAACATCCCCAAGACCCTAACTCTGCTCGTGACATGGCCCACCAATACATGCCTGGACCACTGGACCACAACCATCATGACTTGATAACCCTTGGCCCACCAATACATGCCTGGACCACTGGACCACAACCATCATGACTTGATAACCCTTGGCCCACCAATACATGCCCGGACCACAGGTCCACAACCATCATGACTGGATAACCCTTGGCCCACCAATACATGCCCGGACCACAGGACCACAACCATCATGACTGGATAACCCTTGGCCCACAAATACATGCCTGAACCACTGGACCACAACCATCAAGACTGTAGAACTTACAATGAAAACGCAGCCAATACCCTGAACTATAACACATGGCGATGGATGGGTCGCTACCCAGCCGCAATGATGCAGAAGCAGATTTCTTCTGCCTGATTAGGTTTGAGGATTTGATAAAAAAGATGTTGCAAATAAAAGAAGTAAGAGCAAACATCTTAGATAAAGTACAAATAAGTACTAAAGTTGGCCACAGTACAGTAAGCATTATTACCTTTTCATCCACGTGTGTTAAAATCCAGTGTCTCTTCAAATTTAAAAAGCAATGGAAAAAATAAGATTGCTTGTTTTTTCTACATGATAATAATTATGACAATGATCAGATTTCTGTATGTTTGTCTGTGTGTTGTTACTGTAGCACAGCGAAAAAGCGACACATCATAATACAATTTTCTTTCTTGGGTGCGCCAAAATGTTGTAACCTGAAGAATGAAACAATTTCCAGTCCAGACAGCCCCTTGGGCCCGGTCATATTTGTCCCAGTAACAATTACGTTGTACAGATGAACTCAGTCAAAACTTTGCTTAACATAGATCATCTTGTCGAGGTAATGAAACCGATTTGATAAATTATCATTTTCTTTTACCAAAATTGACCATCTGCAATGACTGCTATTGCAAGAATCGTTTCTATTTCTTTATTTGTACTTTTCCCCTTTAAATACGATATTTAAAAAAATTAATAAAGTGTTGAACTTTGGATTTATTTATTTATTTATTTATTTATTTATTTATTTATTTATTTATTTGCCGCAGTTGTCAATAAAATAATTTGCTGATATTGTTTATTGCTCTCCAGTATTAAATGTTTAAAAAATGGCCCTATTTAATGGAATTGTGAAGTGTGGCCAGGAAGAAAACTGACATTTGAATCGAATATTTCACGTTCAGCATTTATACTGACAATATTGTCTTGCCAATAGAAAGGTCGAGGGGCAACAAGGTGCTGTGCTTAGAGCATCAGCCGGCCTTAATCCGGCCCTGGCTGTAGGGCAAATAGTGGCTTCATTAAGAGTATGGAAAAGGACACTAGGGTTATAACTATCTTGCGAGTGGTTGTATAGTTCAATTGAACATAACTATATCACTGGATTTGTTTTCATGGTATTGGTAAAATCAGATTGCAATAAAGTTGTAGAGACACAACTTATTTGAGTGTGTTTATGCATACGACACGTGCTTTTGTAGTTATGTCCACCCCCCTGGCTTCAGGTAAATACAGTATCAAACCAAAATGTTTCCTGCAGCCACGACAATGTAATCAAGGCCATCTCAGCCTGGCCTCTCCCCCCCCCCCCCTCGTCCTGATGTGACGCAGATAGAAATATTATGTGACAGGTGATAAAGAGTGGGTTGTGGTGGCAAATCGAAAATGTTCACAGTACGTTATCCTGGCTGATATCACATCTTGCACAGGGGAGGAAAATTTGGATAAAACAGAAGAAGAAAAAGAAGTAGAAGAAAGTTAAATTGTCTGCACGTGATGATACTGCAGTCAAAATGATGGCCTTGTACATCACACAGGTGAATTGGTGGAAGATTTAAGTGTGTACCGTTTGATTCCCGCAGTCACTTTGTGGCGCCAGCAGAAGGGTATCACGTGACAATGTTGCAAAATATCGCCTGGACATTAGCGACTTGGTCCTCTCATACACTGACAGGAAAATGCCCATGCTGGTCTCTACATATATAATGGTAGAATGTGAACATTATTCATTTATTTATTTGTTTATTGATTTATTTATTGATTTATTGATTGATTGACTGATTAATTGATTGATTTACTCATTGAGCCTTGCATGCTGCTTTTAAATACTAAATCATGCTTTTTATTTATTTTATCTTTCTGGTGTTGTAGTAACAAAGAGAGAGAGACAGAGAGAGAGAGTGGGGCAGACAGAGAGAAAGAGAGAGAGAGAGACAGAGAGAGAGTGAGGCAGACAGAGAGAGAGAAAGAGAGAGAGACAGAGAGAGAGTGAGGCAGACAGAGAGAGAGAGAGAAATAGAGAGAGACAGAGAGAGAGTGAGGCAGACAGAAAGAGAGAAAGAGAGAGAGACAGAGAGAGAGAGTGAGGCAGACAGAGAGAGAGAGACAGAGAGAGAGTGAGGCAGACAGAGAAGGAGAAAGAGAGAGAATGAGGCAGACAGAGAGAGAGAAAGAAAGAGAGACAGACAGAGGAGAGACAGAGACAAAGAGACACAGAGCGGGAGAGACACAGAGATAGAGAGAGAGACAGAGAGAGAGAGAGAGAAAGACAGAGATAGATAGAGAGAGACAGACACAGAGAGATAGAGAGAGAGATAGAGACAGAGGCAGAGAGAGAGACAGAGAGAGACAGAGAGAGACAGAGACAGACAGAGACCGACAGAGAGAGACAGAGACAGACAGAGAGAGACAGAAACAGAGAGAGACAGACAGAGAGACAGAGACAGACAGAGACAGGGAGAGAGACAGAGACAGACAGAGAGACAGAGACAGGGAGAGACACAGAGACAGACAGAGAGGCAGAGACAGAGAGACAGAGACAGAGAGAGACAGAGAGAGACTGAGAGAGACAGACAGAGAGAGACCGAGAGAGAGAGACAGAGATCCTCTCTCTCTCTCTCTCTTTCTCTCTCTCTCTCTCTCTCTCTCTCTCTCTCTCTCTCTGTCTCTCCGTCTCTTTCCCTCAGATAGATTCTATAAAGAAAGAGTTGCCTACATTTCCTTACACTTGTGTGATCAGATAAAAGAATGAACCATCCCGACTTCTTGAAACAACACGCCTGGTCTCAAAATGTGAGTCATGATGATGCGCCGCGATACCATTTTTCCAGAAAATTAAGTAACGTATGATATCGAAGGAGATTTTCATATGGGCTGCAGTAACTAGATCTAACTGCACATTAAGATGTAATATAACCTAGATCTGATGGGTCTACGTCCAAAGCTGAGATTAAATTATCTCGTTGTCAGCTGATAGTGCACTAAGAGTTGTGAGGTGAGCACTCAAGTATTGAAAGCACTGAGAAAACTTGATAAACGAAAGGCTTATTGAGGTAGAATGTATGGGTGACCGTTTTCCCATAAAACACGATGCTCAGCATGTCAGCAGTGAAGATCATACTACGTCAGGCAATATGGGAACGTTTACTCTGAAGTGAAAACGAGCCAGATCAAAATGTCGTATCGACAAGCACACAGAAACACGGTCGTATGTCTGGTCCTAATGTGAACAGAGCAAGAACAGGCTGTAAGACAGCCATTGTGGTATCCCAGCATACATCCTACGTCAATCCGACGTAGATTTGTATAGGCTTGGTAGGATTACCATAGGTTGCCTACATCAAACCGATGTCGGTGCGATGTCGTAACCGTACATAGGAATGATGTCATACCTATGAGGAAACTACGTCATTCCTACAGGTCTGTCTTCCCTAAGCTTACTGGCTGAGGCGGCTTTCAATAAAACAATTCTGGTCTCAGACCTCAATCAACCATAAATATAATATTGCAGTAGCAGTACTGGAGCAAGGTATGCGTGCTGAAGCCGCTGGGGAGACGGAACTTTGAGAAACTGTTGAAGTAACCAAATATTTCTGGCGCTTTTGACAACTGTTCACTTCAGAACATCACCCAATCGACCCCTTAGAATGCCAAGGTTCTAACTCCCTTCCTTCAACTTTGGAGAAATTGATGATCCAAGTTTCATTTGCTCATAGCTTATAGAAGTATGGCTTCTTTTCTTTTTAGAAATACTTACGAATTGCACACCGTATCCGCTTGATACTTGGCCTCACAATGGAGAAAGCCTGTTGAAGTAGAGTGTAGTATGTAACTCAGTTCAGCCCCAAAAAGTGGAGATAGAACCTTGTCATTCTATAATCTAAGGGGAGGCAATGTTAGGCGAACATTTTTGTGGAAGTTGTCGGACCATTCTATCTGTCAAAGGGCGGAGGAAAAAAATGCAACCCGAACTCGTGCTAATCTGATAATTTTGTTGCTTGACCTACTTTAAATGCTCCCAAGAGAATCAGAGTCACACACTACTGACTTTATCAGTCGTTGTTTTTGCTACATTCAGATACATGTATTTGTCGTGTTTTATCTCGCCACAAGAATCACATTCGAGTTCAGCTAGTACAACTGCATCGACAGTGCAGCTACCAAATGAAAAGACCACCATTACACTACATCTGCCACTGCCAATAAAATGATTCGCTGAAGTTACTGCTACCACATCCACTGATTTTCTAGCGCCAAATTTGGTCATGATCAAAATTCTGAGCGCAAAAATTAGGAAAGTGAAAGTAATAGCCAGTACAAGATCAACAGCAATGAAAAAAAAATACCACCAATGTCTCTGCATTTCCAGACGCTTTAAAAACCAAGGATGTCGATGATGTGGGTCGATGACGGCCCCAATGAAACAGCAAATGCACTGAGATTGTTAAAAATAAGATTTTTAAACTTTAGTATCATTTTTCCGATGCAAGGAAATCTGACATGCACTTGATGAACAAGACTACGGATGTCTCTGGTTGCTGTGTCAAATGTGGAGCTTCAACTGTGTAAACCACTTGTCGCTCCAGTACAGCTTTCTTTTACCTCCACCATACACAAAAATTGGGATAAGACCACAATATGGCATAACAGACTGGATTTCATATCATTCTTATGAAAATTGTGAAAGTTTCTCATCTTCGGGTTTAGATTTCAACCGTTCGTGAAGTTTAACTACAAAACTTGTCTCGTGAATTCGAGGAAAAGTGCTTGCCATGGAGATGGGGTCAGACGGTACTACATTGACTCAGATTATAGAGAAATTTATTTCGTGGATCTTATGGAAAAACATAATTATTGCGTGTGTTTGTTGTATGTCACAATATGTCACAAACAACCCGTTGCTTAGGGAGATTTGCAGTTTCATTCATTGAGGGACCTTTTTTTTTTGGTCGCTTTGTCTCAAGCTATGACGTGACAGGATTACATGGTGGCTCTGACCTACAAATCTGTCATCACATGAATGGAACAGCCAAGAACTGATGACCAAAGAAGATGCAATCATTTTCCAGACCTAAGACTGTCTTCTTATGGTCATTCGTGGCCCACATCTTTACTCATGTAGACCTGGCCAGCGTTATATCTACTCCAAGCCAGAGACAGTGTACTCAACTGGTAAGATCTATCTCGTTACTTGACGTGTCTGTTCTTGTTCATTTTCTACATAGTAGTTAGGAATCTGTACTTCTGCTGGTGGTAAGGTGAGGCAGGATGACGTAAAGAGTTTCACAAATGGCAGAAATTTCCCAAACTAGAGAGACGAGACAGTCAGATTGCATACCAGACACACAGATAGATATGGACAGACCCTCAGCAAGACGAGCAGACAGGCAGACACGGATAAAATGATACTGAAATAATTTCTGCCTCAAGAAAACTGTTAATGTCTGCCCATGTGTACTGTTGATGTCTACGCCATGAGGTACTTTTAGTGTGTGTCCCTTATGTACAGTCATTCTTTTTACAACCAATCTCTAAGCATCCCCTTTATTGTAACTATCCATGCCTAAAACAAAATTCATGATGTCTTCAGCTCCGATCTCAGTTTTAACCCGAGTCTGCCATGCCCTTTTCACTGCATTTTTTAAAAGTCTTACCTTACAGTTAATTTTGTTTGTATGTGCTTTGGATATCGTCACAGTTCTTCTTCAGCAGAAAAAAGTGCTTTATTTTATTATTCTGATTTATTGTTTTTGCTTACATTTAGTATACTTTACTTTCCACAAGGATGTTGGTTCGTTTGTCTTTACACATGGGAGAAATTCTCTTTGGTAAACAATCTGCCTGAACATGTCAGATGCTTTTAACTTTTCTTTTGACGGGATTTTGTCCTCTTTTTCCTCTTCAGGGTTTAACCGTGTGCAACAATGTTCCACTCACAGGTATGTCAGATCAGTTTTACCACATTTATTTCATCTAAATGGGTGGAGATTACTCTGCCATAATTATTATGCATGTATCTAAATTTCAGAACAGACTGTGAAGTGACTGAGTGAGTGAATGACTGACTGATTGACTGACTGACTGACTAACTGACTGACTGACTGACTGACTGACTGACCGACCGACTGACTGACTGACTGACTGACTGACTGATTGGTCGCATGACTAAGCAAATGACAAGCCAGACATCAGCTAATGGATTAAGTTTGATAGGTCACCAGCGCGGGATTTCGTGTCCTTTCCAATTCCCATCTGTCTCAAAACGAAATAGCCTTAAATGAAAATTTTCAGTGAAATAAAACGATCGGGGAAAACTGACCAGGTCTAGACTATGTTACAATCTATATAAGTAATGGCGAGTTACACAACTTAGGCCATCCATTTCCAGATAATCACAAAATCTAAAACTTTGCACTTTCCATCTGAATTCATGATAAAAGTTGTCGTTTTTGCAATGGGCCAATAACGCTGCGAAAATCTGCGGCTTAGGAAAGACGTCAGTTTTGCTCTCTTAGGAGTGACATCTTTCATACGTGGATCGGCTGGTTACGATATCGTGTCACGTAGGTTTGGTGCAGGGAACCCGCACCTACAGTATTTCTACCAACCTTACAGTAATCCTACCAACCTTACAATCCTACCAACCTTACAGTAATCCTACCAACCTTACAGTAATCCTACAACCTTACAGTAATCCTACCAACCGTACAGTAATCCTACCAACCTTACAGTAATCCTACCAACCTTACAATAATCCTACCAACCTTACAGTAATCCTACCAACCTTACAGTAATCCTACAACCTTACAGTAATCCTACCAACCTTACAGTAATCCTACCAACCTTACAGTAATCCTGTACAAATGTAGGTCAGATTCAGAGTTGATCCCTACCTTTTCCAGGCCATGTTTATAGCTTAACATACCTAATCTTCCCTGTCCGTGTTTTGTAAAAAAAAAAAAAAAAGTTCCTTCTTACGGTGTCATCTTTAGGTAGGTTAGCCACACACTCCGGTGTAACTTTAAATTATCATGCTGTATAAAGTAAGGCCAGTCAAGTCATCGAGAAAACGCAAATTGTTGTAAGCTTGTGCTTAAACTGGTTAATCCTGCTGGTATTCGTATCATTGCATGAAACAGCTGTGAGATGATATATGATTGTTTAAAGATATTTTCTGTGACGTACCCAGACTGCAGTTTAAGACATGCAAAGTTTGATGACATTGGTCAGAATTCAGCCGTCGACGTCTTCAGCATCATGGAGGCCACTGTCTTGAACCAATCAGATGTCTCATCACGATATGTCAAACTGCAGTGGACAAAAGGGCAAAGGGGAGGTAAGAAAAAGAGTCTTGAGTCATACATTCACACGGAGTCTGCAAATTTTGACTAGTATGTAGATACATTTTTGCTACTTGTTTGTTCCAGCTCCACTTTTTCCACAACTCAGAAATTCCACGTTAAACGTTTGCGGGCCTTAATGTTATGATAAGGAGTTAGAATAAATCGGAACTATGAAACAGATTGATAAGTGTCACAAAGCATTTTAAATGAGTGTCACAAGTGTGCATTTGTTATACCTTTTCTCCATACTAAAAGATCTCCAGTCTTTCAGAAAATGGAGATAGAACAAACAAGAAATAAACTCACGATATAATGATGCTGATTAATTAGTGCTATTCTATCCAGCACCCTCATCAAATCCATCTACATGCCCCCCCCCCCTCTTCAAACTGCTGCTTCCCACATCCCCCCACACACACACACACGCACAACTCCTCTATGTGGATGATGATGATGATGATGATGATGATGATGATGATGATGATGATGATGATGATCAATAGTTCATTTTGAGGCTCCCAGGTATTTAGAACATCCCACACAACTGCGGTTCGACTAGAACACAACTGAAATATGTTCATGCATGAAACAAATGTTGCTTGGATCCCTGTGCCAAAAGGTGGCTTATCTAAAATTGCCAAATGTTTCCGGAAAGTTCCTGAGCGGTGGAGCTGTCGCCTTCAGAAACAAACCGTAGAGAAATGGAGTTGTACAAACTATGTGCCGTTACCAAGTGCGGTTAACATTCATTACTGACCAACAACTTGGTTGTTCTTGTTGTATTTTCGTTAACCACAGCTACAACAAAAAATGTACATCGTGATCACTGTTGTGTTGCACCGGATCGATGATCGCGTCATTTCTGTGCACTTTAACCACTTCCCACTTTGTGTTTGTGGCTTCCCACTGGCAGGCACGGATGGAAAGGTGTTCGTACGTCTCACCCCACTGGTCCAAGGCCACCAGCTAGCGAGTGAAGTTGTCTGTATGTCCGGATCTCTGAGGGACACGATGGCCACACAGTGGGTAAGAAATATTATAATGACTCCTAATAGTGTCGGGCCTCCTAAACATGGCAGGTCTCCCAAGGGTGGCAGATCACCTCAGACTACTTTATACATGGCGAGAAATGGAGCGAAACAGATGAGGCTAAATATTTAGGAGTTACATTGGACAAAAAACTTACATGGAGCCAACATATTAATAACACATGTAACAAAGCAAACGGTATACTAGCATTTCTGAAAAGAAACATCTCTAACTGTGATAGGAAAGTAAAAGGAAAATGCTATAACACCTTTGTTAGGCCCTCCCTAGAGTATGGCTGCAGTGTCTGGGACCCCCACTGTCGAATTAACATAGACCAACTGGAAAGGGTCCAGAGGAGAGCTGCTCGCTTTGTGACAAATGACTATTCCAGAAGTAGTAGTGTAAATAAAATGATGAGAGGCCTCGAGTGGACACCATTAAAAGAGAGAATAGCAAAAAACAAAGTAAAAATAATTATGTTATAAGGGCAGGGAGGGAAATATCCATATCCCACTGAACCACCTCGCCATTAACACCAGTAACAACAGATAACATGAAATATAACATCCCAAGGTCGAGAGTTAACCGTCTTCTTTATTCTTTTTACCCTAATGTCATCAGGATGTGGAACAACCTTCCGGCAGAAGTCCAAACACTATCGTCTGCAACGGCTTTTGACAATAAACTAAAGAACATAATTATCCGTTGCAGCTAGCATTGTTACTAAAGTGAGGGTATATTTTTGTGCACAATCTGGATACCGTGACATATGTATACCAGAGATATTTACACAAGAGATATTTATACAACGAATATTTTAAATGGTCCTAAGATATCCAAAGTTTTTACCCTGTTTTTAGCCTCAGAGGAGTGACGTCAAGTCGCATAGTGCAGTAAGTTGACATATCGTCATTACAGACGAATCAACTATGCGAGAAGAAGAAGAGAGGGCACTCCGGTGCACAGTTACGTCTTCCTTCCACTCAAAGATGGCGGCCATTGCAGGCAAAAGGAGGACAAGAAACTGTAAAACACTACATGGTGTCTGTAAACTAAAATGGCAATATCTTTAAAACGGATGGATGAAATTCGTTGAAACTTTGCATACACTTTTTTTTTTATCGATTTGCCTTAGCAGGAATATGTTTTTAAAGAGTTTTTAATATGAAACTAAATGAAATTCTTTTTATTTTTCAAATTAAGTATAGAATCGTGAACATTAATTTGTATACGGTAATTAAGTCAGAAAACACTTTTGTCATGTCTACGTACGCAAAGGCAAACGGGATGAGTTCGAAATACATAACGACTGGTTTAATGAGTAACGTAACCAGCTACTTAGTCAGTCCAAGCTGATCAACAACACCCGCTATTCTGATGAACCACTTTAGACAAAGTTATTTTACCACATTTGCATCACTTTCGCATAGGTCAATAGATGTTTGACCCAGATTTAGAGCACATTGTTGAGGTGCTGTAGTGTGTTGTCTCAGCTTACCAAGCCGTTGTCAGTATAGACGCTGGGAAGTCCTCTTGGAGGGATCCACGATTTCTTGAGAAAAGCTAGATGGAGGTGCGATACCAAACAGCGGCGGCTTTTGCCTAAATCTGGGTCAAGCATTCTATTGACCAATTTGCTCTTCGCGGCTTTTTTTTTGTTTGTTTGTTTGTTTGTTACAAGCTGTTCCATGTCTTAATATCTACAAAGGGCCTGGAAATGGAATGAGGTGAAGCTTTGGGGAAACCTTTTAAATTTTTGTTCTACGATGTAACCACGTTCACATGGAGGGATGTGTATTATTATCACAATCATGTTACACAAGGAAATGAGAAATGGAGGGAGGTGAGGGGGGGGGGGGCGTATTATCACATGTTACACAATGAAATGAGAAACAATGCATTGATAAAAATAGAATCAGCCCAAAACCCACTCGTACTAATAATAAATCAAAATGCAGCAATAGCAAAACCTCGCTTCAGAAATAATACCCAAACGCTAACTGTGGTTTTTATAATATTTCCTGCTAGTCATGTTTTTTGCTTGCTTTTGTTTTTTTTATTCCCACTCCTTTTCGATGGCGCCACGAGGTTGATTAGTACTCTGCTGTTATCTGGCAATCTATAGTAATTTAGTATTGTTAAAATAAATAACCTTACCTTTCTGTATCAGGGTTATCTTTTGGTTATGGTAAATGGATTAGTTTTTCATAACCTTGATGGCTCGTCTGAAACTGGGTAGACAAGAGAATGGTAGAAGGAGGGTGAGGAGTGAAAGATATATGTTAAATCCACGCATACACAAGACTGATTGATGGTTAATATTAGTATCCCATGCTATGTCCCCGGCCCATACAGGTCACGGGGTGGAGCAACCCACAAGCCCGCACCAAAGTGGAGCCATCGCTATCTAATATTTTCTCGTCGCCATCTTTTAACACTAGCCAAAAACACCGAATACTGCAGGAGGGCCTTTACTACGGTGACTCTGTTCCCTGCTAGTAGTGTAACTTTGCAGTTTTACAAGGCCGTAGAGATCCAGACTTGAATGCTCTGGATCAATAGATTTAAAAAGGTAAATGTGACCGAAAGAAACATTTGTTGGTGACACGGCCGAGCATTTTAAACAAACAAGAAATACTGTAAAATAATTATTTTTCTTTTTTAAAGTGGAAACAGAACAATTTTTTTGAAATTTTTGTAGTTTTATTGTTGTTGTTGTTTTTTAACACGCGCCCCAACACACACACACACACACACACACACACACAGAGAGAGAGAGAGAGAGAGAGAGAGAGATTTGAGCATTATCACCAACGCTGCCGCCACCCCACATTTTTTTAAAGGACTGCGATGTACTCTTTGCTCTAAAATTGTTCAGGCGGCGTGGGGGTGTTTACTGAAATAGGAGTGGGTGGTTGGCGGACATTTCTGGTGGGGCCTCCTTCTGTGCTGTCGTTAATTTACATTCTGTCTATCGTCTTGGCTTCTACCTAGCACAATATGGCCGTTATCGTGACGACGTGATCTCTCCAAACTCAACCAACTCAAACTCAAACGCATACTGATATAGGAAGGACGGATCTTTTCATTCCGCTCCAAATGTCTGGACGATATTTTGATGACGCTACACTACGAGTGCAATGTTATCCACTGTGTACTGCGTAGGCTTGGCGGTGATCCTGTTTTTACGCGTGCCCACAAAAAAATTCTGTCAACTTCCATCGGTTTCTGACCCGTTGTCTGAGATTTCTCACAATGGTTCTATATCACATTTTGTATGTTTTGAAGTACTCGTACACTATTCACACACAAGGTTTGGTGCAAAAAATCACAAAGTGCACAATTCATAGACTTTTTATCCCCAAATGTCTCTACCAGAAAAACAAAGCCAGCGCTCACAAACCTGTCCGACTGCACACCACCACTGGAACTAGCGCGCACTGGGTGCGCAGACTGCCAGTTTGCGAGACCTGCCATGTTGGGAAAGTGACGAAATATTATAAAAGCCACAGAAAAACTGTCGGATCGCAGCAGGACTATAAGCAATGTTAAAATCGGGCAACAAGAAAAAGTTGTATGTTGCGAAATCCTGTGTGAGAAATAAAACCCAAACGATACAAAGCAAACTAAAGAGAAGACAGAAAATGTTCAAATTTTCGGCTTTCGCCATTATCAAGAAAAAAAAAAAAAAAGAAAAAAAGTGGAACAGAGAAAACAATTGGCATGATGTGAAAGAAAAATAGATCTAGTAAGAATGTTTGGAAGGCCCGACATGATTAGGAGCTGTAGATTATATTTCTAGACACACACATACACAGAGAGGAGAGGAGAGGCAAGGAGGGAGAGGGAGAATGTGTGTGTGTATATATTTTTGTGCGTACGAGGGAGCGGGAGAGAGAGACAGAGAGAGAGAGAGAGAGAGAGAGAGAGAGAGAGAGAGAGAGATCAAGTATCGTGAACAATAACACCGGATGAATCATTTTAATGTGAAAAGTATCGTCTCCCCAAAGTGTTAGATTGTCTGTTTAATTATATAAATAACATTTATTTACTTGTGTTCTGTTCTTTTTGTCAGGGTCGGCCATTGTTGTCTTCCTTACTTTCCCTTGAGACCAACATGACGTCATACAAGATGGACGTGGTTGGACATGATAAATTGACAACTTACTGGATATACATTCCTAGGCCTACTCGAACCTGTAAGTCTTCAGTTTAAACCAGCATGGATAATATTAGAATAATTATGTGGAAAGACAATGTAGGTGCTCATTTAAAGTTGTAGAATCCCAAAGGGACTTGTTGCTGCACACTTCAACTTGAGGCCAATGAAAAGACAAGTTTTTTGAGGTAACACTGGCGTCCCTGCCAAACAAGTCTATTTTGAAACGGTTCGTTGTCCTTTTTCGTAATTTGGAGTTATAAAAATTATTACTGTTGACTATGTCAGATTTTGTCAGTTGGTAATCCGAAAGGCACTAGACCAGTAGGCAATTCCAATGAAGTTCATTTGGGTTTCGAAGTGTCAGATAATTGGTTTGGTAATATCCAGTTTGGAAAATTTCCTTCACAATTTTTACAGGGTCGGCAGTAGCATAGTAGTTAGCATCTTTACCTGTCAATCGGGTGACCATGGTTCGATTCTCAGCCTGGTATTTTTTTATTTACTTTTAAAAAAAATATTAATAATCAATCTTTTTGATTTCTTTTAATCCAACAACAATTATAGGGAATAAATCCAGTTTTTGTTGTTGTTTTTTTTTATTTAGTCAACACCACTACTGGCGGAAAAACCCCGGCCGATATTGTTGGCGGATAAACCCGAGTAGTATCCACCGATAATGTTGGCGGATAATGGCAGCCTTTGGATTTTTATTTGTTTGTTTGCTGTTTCTTTGTCTCCCCCCCCCCCCCTCCCCTATAGTTTGCAAATACGTCATTCTCGATTAATTGTTATAACCAAATCGCTCGTATCACTTCAGGAAATACCCGCCACTACACCTACATTAAAGCCACCCAAATCGAGGATCGAGTATAATTAAATTGATTTATGGGCAACACTGATCCTAGCACAAGTACATGGATCACATCATCATCGAAAGGGACACGTTTGACGGGCCGCACCATAAACTAAATACAAGATCTACCGTTCTAATCATTACCTGGAAATTTTATATAATTAAATACTATTGTTCCGCGCCTCTGTGGCACAGTTCTCTCTCTGCAGACATCAGTTGTTCAAGAACTACTGTATTTCTCGATCATGCAGGAGCAATAGAACAAAAATAGGCTACATCAAGCAAACAGAGAAAGATTGTAATCTGAATCGTTTTCACTATCGGCAGTTCACTTCAACAACGCACCCTAGCGATCTTTGCCATACATTATTAACATTCCATGCTATATTACTTCTTGTCTGATATCCTTTGTTAGTGTTATTGAGTAATGACGTGTTCGTGAAATAGTATGTGTGATGGATACACCATGTATTGTGCTCTGTGAACATGAATTTCCTTAACGCGACAACAAAGTGATTTTTATCGTATCTGATCTAGTTCATGAAATTTGTGACCTTTCCAGCGCGGACTTTACCTGCCGTCTCCCTTACCTTGCTACAAAACCAAGCCCTGATCAGCCTGACACCTCCTGACACTCACGGACATCCTGGAATCTCCTACTCCTACCATTTAACCCTCCTAGTTTGCTCCAGAGAGGAGGCGACTACCTGGCCGTGGAACATCGTCCGTTCTGACTCCTGGGGATTTGGCAACTGTTCCAATTTTGTGGAGGAAAGACGGCTGGCCTACGATAAAACGGTATGATCTGCACCGTAAATATATTGTACTAGATGACCTACCGGGCGTTGCCCAGAATAAACAATCATGTGATTCCCCCCCCCCCCCTCTAGTATAATAAAAGTAATAAACTACAGTCTTGCTTCAGAACTCGTGCGCAGCAGAACACTACGCACCAAACTGAGCGCTTGATACCATTACTTTTTATGACATGCACGGTACTATATATTACGAAACAAACATGCAAAAATACAGATGTTACATAGCAATAAACATTGTTATTTTAAAAAAATACATGCTTGAAGTAAACAAATTTTAATTATAGCCATCATCTTCCTTATCTCAATTGCCACCTTCCTGCCAAATTTAAGGCCTGAAGAGTGTATAGTTTGGTCAGTTAGTCATGCCAAAGGTTGCAAGTTACTGAAATATATAATAGATACACGATATCTAAAAACTATTATACACTTGATGCTGCTTGTAACTGCACTGAAATGTATTGTCATCTGTGTCTGGCCCAGCACGGTCATCGGTTTGAATACAAGCCAGAACTCAAATTTCACATTGGCCATTTTTCATTTGGCAAAGTTAAATCTCGGACGTATTAATGTACAATGTATTAATAATTCAAAAGTGTGCAGTACACATTTTTCAGACACCTTGTACATGTATATTACCTACACAGACACACACAGCACTCACAAACACATAATTACATACCATTCACATACACACATCTGCACTCACAAACACACACATGCACACACACACACACACACACACACACACAAGGAGAGTAGGATGTCCACACTCAGTCGCAAGCTGTGATCCCATGGCCAGCTATGACTCAGCCAGGGAATTTCTGGTCATAAGTCTGTCATCAAATGTCACAAACATTTCATTTTTCTGTGTAAGTATGATAATTTAAGAGATCACACGTGACCTATGGTGAAGGTATATATTGTGGCTACATCATCATTGAAGGTATATTTTATGGCTACATCAACATTGAAGGTATATTTTATGGCTACATCATCATTGAAGGTATATTTTATGGCTTCATCAACATTGAAGGTATATTTTATGGCTATATCATCATTGAAGGCATATTTTATGGCTACATCATCATTGAAGGTATATTTTATGATTACAGCATCAATGAAGATATAATTTATGGCTACATCACCATTGAAGGTATATTTTAAGGCTACATCAACATTGAACGTATATTTTATGTCTACATCATCATTGAAGGTATATTTTATGGCTACATCAACATTGAAGGTATATTTTATCGTTACAACATCAATGAAGATATATTTTATGGCTACATCATCAATGAAGGTATATTTTATGGCTATATTATCAATGAAGGTATAGTTTATGGCTTCACCATCAATGAAGGTAATATTTTATGGCCACATCATCAATGGAGGTATATTTTATGGCTACATTATCAATGAAGGTTTAGTTTATGGCTACATCATCACTGAATGTATATTTTATGGCTATTCATCAATGAAGGAATATTTCAAAAACAATGTTGGTCTATGCATTAAAAGACCAAGCACATATTATTGCAGACGGGATATTCAGAATATGTATGGAGAATATTCCTGATGACGGTATTCAGTAAGAGAAATCGTTGCACGGGAATTACTTGTATGTGAACAGGAAAAGTCCACGAGAGAGGAAAAATAGTCAATGCTGTTGTCAATTCGGTTGAGATTATAAGCTGACGTAGACTGTCTTTCTTTACATTGCAGCCTAAAGGTCCTATCGTGATCAACTTAACTCAGCATGCCTATCAGCTTTGGGTAGGTCTTCTACTGGCTCTAGTTGTTGTTGTTGCTGGTACTATTATGGGTGTATTTGTGTGTTGTGTGTGTGTGTGTGTGTGTATGTGTGTGTTCCCTTCGTGATCAACTTAACTCAACAGGCGTATCATTAGTTGTTTTTGTTGTTGTTACCAGTAGTAGGTGTGTGGGTGTTTTGTCGGTAATAAAAATGTTATTAAATTCTAATGGTTTCAAATCCATCAGTTATTCTAAGGTGGATCAGATTAGGCCCCCAACCCCTCAGTTATTCTCTGGTAGATGAGATTAGGCCCTCAATCCCTCAGTTATAATCTGATAGATGAGATTAGGCCCCCAACCCCTCAGGTATTCTCTGGTAGATGAGATTAGGCCCCCAACCCCTCAGGTGTTCTCTGGTAGATGAGATTAGGTCCCCAACCCCGCAGGTATTCTCTGGTAGACGAGATTAGGCCCTCAATCCCTCAGGTATTCTCTGGTATATGAGATTGGGCCCTCAATCCCTCAGTTATTCTCTGGTAGATGAGATTAGGCCCTCAACCCCTCAGTTATTCTCTGGTAGATGAGATTGGGCCCTCAATCCCTCAGTTATTCTCTGGTAGATAAGATTAGGCCCTCAATCCCTCAGTTATTCTCTGGTAGATGAGATTAGGCCCTCAATCCCTCAGTTATTCTCTGGTAGATGAGATTGGGCCCTCAATCCCTCAGTTATTCTCTGGTAGATGAGATTAGGCCCTCAACCCCTCAGTTATTCTCTGGTAGATGAGATTGGGCCCTCAATCCCTCAGTTATTCTCTGGTAGATGAGATTAGGCCCTCAATCCCTCAGTTATTCTCTGGTATATGAGATTGGGCCCTCAATCCCTCAGTTATTCTCTGGTAGATGAGATTGGGCCCTCAATCCCTCAGTTATTCTTTGGTAGATGAGATTAGGCCTCCAATTCCTCGGTTATTCTCTGGTAGGTAAGCTTCTGCCCTCAATACCCCAGTTATTCTCTGGTAGATGAGATTAGGCCCTCAATCCCTCAGTTATTCTCTGGTAGATGAGATTAGGCCCCCAACCCCGCAGGTATTCTCTGGTAGACGAGATTGGGCCCTCAATCCCTCAGTTATTCTCTGGTAGATGAGATTAGGCCCTCAATCCCTCAGTTATTCTCTGGTAGATGAGATTAGGCCCCCAATCCCTCAGTTATTCTCTGGTAGATGAGATTGGCCCCTCAATCCCTCAGTTATTCTCTGGTAGATGAGAGTGGCTCTCAATCCCCCAGTTATTCTCTGGTAGATGAGATTGGCTCTCAATCCCTCAGTTATTCTCTGGTAGATGAGATTGGGCTCTCAACCTCTGGTAGATGAGATTGGCTCTCAATCCCTCAGTTATTCTCTGGTAGATGAGATTGGCCCTCAATCCCTCAGTTATTCTTTGGTAGATGAGATTAGGCCTCCAATCCCTCGGTTATTCTCTGGTAGGTAAGATTGTGCCCTCAATCCACCAGTTATTCTCTGGTAGATGAGATTGGCTCTCAATCCTTCAGTTATTCTCTGGTAGATGGGCTCTCAATCCCTCAGTTATTCTCTGGTAAATAAGATTGTGTCTCCAATCCCTCAGTTATTCTCTATGTCTCCTATCCCTTAGTTATCTCATTGTCACAGAAAAGGACGTTTGGGATTCTCGTGAAGAAATCAAAACGCCAACGTAGATGTTTATTTAAGGAAGATTGCTGCCCTTGGCATTTTCACCTCACTCTTCTTTGTTTTATGACTTGTTTCTTTACAGTTGATGTTTTTCTCCTTGTCCTTTCTTTCTTAGCCCTCAGAAGATCTCCCTAGTGGGCTGTGTAGAGGGCTGTCCAATGGGCTGCCTTCATCCTGCTCTTGCTCTTGTTCTTCCTTTTTTTCTTTCTTCTGGCGTTTTTCTTTTGTTTTGTTCCCTGTAGGCTGGCGCCATAGCAAAGTCGGAGAGAGAGTGTGACAGAGTTCCATTACTGTGGAAGCGGAGGGGATGGAGTGGGTTTTATATACTTTCAGTATTGTTGTTTTGGTTTCTGTCCCTTGGCAAGGGCGGTAATAATGTTAGTTATTTTATTTTATTTATTTGTTGTCGCCCCTGCTGGTGGCAAGGGCGAGAGGTTGTGTCCCCTGCTCAGTGCAAGGACTGGATATTTTTTTACTTGGGCAGTTTATTGGGATGGGTGCTGCAGTGGTCAAGGCGGTGTGCTGATGGCACTGGGTGCTGCCGTGGGGTTGGGGTAGACAGCACAAGTGGGTGAAATCTAAAAACCTACATCATTGTGTACATTTATCTGCTTTATTATCTAAACAATCCTTTGTGTGTGTGTTTGTGTGTGTGTGTGTGTGTCCTCACAGCAGAAATATTCGTAGAATGTTGACAAGATAACGTTTTATTGTTGTTGATGTTCTTTACTTCAGCTGAATGTGTATGATGGGGAACATTCCATAGGCAGTTTGAGAACACCGACATTTTTCGCCGCAGGTAAGCAACAGTTGGCGTGATACCCTGTGTTGTGTAGCGTGTTACATAGATTATGACAAGGGATACGGCGTTAAAGATACAAATATGCCAAGATACGTCCAGATTAAAGACAATTTGCTATGCAAGTTCATGACTTTCAAAGTAAATCGACACTGCATACGCCGGGAAGATCCTTCCACCACAGAAAGTGCGACATCTAACGATCTTTATAACTATTTACAGAGAGGAAATGTCGTTTATTATTTTTTTTTTCAAATACATTTCTCTGTCATCGGCAGATCAATGATTTACAAAGACATGGTGCTTTAATGCCATATTGTTTATTATGGTTTGTTATAGAAATCTCTGGCGCCTGACGACGATAGAAAGACTTTATATAATAAATAATGACGTTATTAAATTCATCATAAATTAATTGTACAACGTGCCAGCAGGGCCAACGGTAGCATGACGTTTGGAGCACCAAAACTTTTAAAATATGACATTTGGAGCACTGCCTAAATCTAGGTCAAATTGCAGTATGACATTTGGAGCACTACCAAAAATTAATAAAATTTCAGTATGACATTTGGCGCACCTTTACCGCTGCTGGTATTCGATTACATTTTCACGGACTCATATCAACATCAAGTCGCAAATCTATTGAAAAAAATTTCTCTCTTTTACACTAAAAAAATTTAGTTCTGCTCATCATCATCATCATCATCATTGTAACAGGGTGATAGATTGGCAAGGTATAACTAGTAGTTATAATAATATTGTGCCTATAACTAGCGTGGGAAGATAGTTAACGGCGGGGAGACAGAGTCATTGTAGGCCAGAGGGGGAAAGTATGGGATGCAACTGAAGCGCTTTGACACCCGAAAAGGGTAGTGTTTACTTGACCGCCGTACTTGTCGATCAGATCACCTGGGAATTGCTTGGGGGGTAGAGCTGTTTCAATAGTATTTGACGTGGAGCCGACGGGGGTGGCTATTAGGATAACTAATGCACACTCGGCGGGCGTCTTGGGACGCTACCTGACTGGGTATAAATCCCCGAACGCTCCTTCCAACTTCAGACCGCTGAGAGCACTCACCAGCTTCGTGCCGAAGAGGAGACCACAACTGCAACTGTAACTTTGTACTAGTCTTGTGAGTGGGGAAGGTCAGGGAACCCGCAAACATCCTTTGTCAGAGCGTGGTATCTTTGGTATCTTGTCGGCACTTGGGCTGTTGCTGAGTGGTAAGTTAATTGTACGATGTATGTGTATTTTACTTAATGTTCATGATTGTAGAACCTAAATCTAGTGGGTTTACTTTGGTATAACTACTGCCTCTGAGAGAGTCACGGAAACGCCGTTATATATATGTTACGAAACCTTATAGGATGGGGTCCGTTAGAGAGAGCGTTATTCTTCGTGGGGAACGTGTAAATATCATTAAACTGTATTGATCGTTTATTCTATTGCCTATATGGGAGCCTATGGAGTATGGGAGCTGCAGCCTGACTTATAACAGTGTCAGCGGTTAAAAGTGTTAATGATGAATATCCGTCATGGAGTAAGTATGGAAGTCATGCCTTCCAGCAGTAGATTAGGACTTTGCGATTGTTTTTCTACAGAGGAGGAAGAACAACACCTTCTTGGCTTCTCAACTTCTTGTACTTTGATTAACGACATCGTGGCTTCTTGGCTTCCCGACCTATTGGTACCTGCCGATACCTGTTGATCTAACTGCGCAGTCAAGCCAGGGTAGAGAGGAAGAACCAGTGCCCAGATAGCGCCATACACCCCTAAAGGAGAGGTTTCCTTATGCTGAATGTTCCCATGTGTTTTATAAAATGTGCTAAAGATTGAATATTACGAAGCCATTTAATTAGCATGTACTGATTTGCATCAACTTCATTCCATCGAAATTCACATGAAATTGTATGACCTATGTTCCTATTATTATTGAATGAATTAATAATTATTGTATATATGTAAGCAATACAGATATCGTTTGTTATAACTTATAGAAGAGAGATAGTCGATTATTTAGTGTGTTTGTGCCGTGCCCATCACGGCTGGTGTCAGAAGAAAGTTAGTGAGAGAAAGTGGAAACATCACAATGGTGTCAGAAGTGGGATCCTGCTAGTAAATAACATTTAATTTTGATCTGGGTCGTGTCAAGGGGCTATTGTGTGATTGTGTGGACAGGTCATCTGCCCTGAGGCGAGTGAGAGAGATTGACATTTAGTGCCTGCGACATGCTCTGATTTTACCTGTGCATTGACTGTTCAATTTTATCTTTTGTCACAGAGAAAATTGTTGTTTGCTATTGCAGGAATATTGTTGTTAACTTCACAGTTACGATCCACGCTTTATTGTTAGCTTTGTTTACAGGTCAATTGCTGATGGACTATCTGGGCGCACTGAAGCTTGCCAGACAAGAAGGCATTAGTGATGAGGAATTCAAAATTAGGTGGGACGAAGAGAAAGCCCAAAACCGAGAACAAAGGGCTATCGAACGAGAAGAAAAGGAGCGCGAACGAGAAGAAAAGGAGAAGGAAAGACAATTTGAAAGGGAGAGAATGGAATGCGAACGGGAACTAGCCAAAAACGGGTGTCACAATGGTAAAGGGAATGGAAAATCTGCTGCCCCGAAGGTACCTAAAATTGCCATTTTTGATGACTCGCGCGAGGATCTCGACTCGTATTTGAAAAGATTTGAAAGGCTCGCGCAGGCAAATGATTGGGAAGAAGACACCTGGGCAGACATGTTAGGGGCATTGTTAACTGGCAGGGCGTTAGATGTTTATTCCGGTCTCAGCGATGAAGACAGTAGGGATTACGAGAAGGTAAAGAAGGTGTTGTTCAAGAAGTATCACCTCACGGCAGTGGGTTATAGGCGTAAGTTTAGGAAGAGTCGTCTAGATAAGGACGAAACTTATACGCAGCTGTCCGTGAGATTGCAGAGATATTTTGAGAGGTGGGTAGACCTCTCAGAGGCAGAGAGAACTATGGAAGGGATTACGGATCTGTTAGTCAGGGAGCAGATGTTGAAGATTGTCGACTGTAATCTTTCCATATATTTGAAAGAGAGGGACCCCAAGTCCGTGCATGAGTTAGTTGAGATGGCGGACTTGTATAGTGAGGCTCATCAGTCGAAGCGAGGGCTGGAGCAACAGCAGAAGTCAGGTAAGAGGGTTGAGGAGAGCAGAAGTAAGGGTTTAGGAGTGAGTAAACCGGTATGCTTCAACTGTGGCTCTCCCAATCACCTGAGTAGGCAGTGTGACCAGGGCAGGACGAAGAAGGGTGCTGCTGCCACTGTCGAGGACAACCGAGGTAAGTCCCAGCGTGAGAGTGGGCGTGGTTGTTTTGTGTGTGGGTCACTTCTCCATATTGCGAGATTCTGTAGGAAGAGACAGAAAGAGACGACCGCAGTCGTACTAACCAGCGATGAGGAAGCCGATGACAGTCAGTGGGAGTCATCGGGCAGGGCGAATACTCAACCAGGGGCTGAGCAGAGTGTTGGGCCACAGACCTTCATTTCTTGGGAGACGGAAGGTAAGAGTATTGAGTTAGAAGGTTCGACAGAACATGAGCCCGAAGACGATGTTCCGGAGAATGATTTATCCGCTCCATTTTTGGAGAAGGGGAGGATAGGGGATAAAGAGATTACTATCCTTCGTGACACGGGATGCACGTGTGCGATTATAAAAAGGGACAAACTGCCTCCTAACAGCTTAACTGGGAAGAACAGGAGTTATGTCCTGATGGACGGGACGAGAAGGTCTGCTCCTGTCGCGGAAATGTGGGTAGAAACCCCATTTTATACTGGGCTTCTCAAAGCGCTAGTAGTGGAAGACCCAGTGGCCGATTTGATTATAGGAAACATAAAGGGGGCGTCTCTTGAGAAGATAAGTGTGGTACTCACGCGATCTCGCAAGGTGGAGATTGACAAGGAAGAGCATGAGTGTGAGAATGCGAGTGCGAAAGTGAGTCAGACCACAGATAATGAGGAGGCCAAGGGCAACTCAACGGAGGAGGTAAGGGTAGGGGCCAAGATAGGGGAACTCACACCAGGTGAGATAGCCCGGGCCCAGAGAGAGGACGAAACTTTGAGAGTTTTAAGGGAGAGAGCCACGTTGGAGCAATCGGCTGAGGTAGATACTCACATAAAGGAGAGTAAGGGAATTTACTATCGGGTAAAGAAGGCCGGGGCTGGACGTGCTGATGTGGAGCAGTTGTTGGTACCTAAGCAGTACCGAAGTGAGCTGATGAAGATAGCTCACGAAGGAGTGTTCGGGGGACACTTAGGAATTTCGCGCACACAGGACAGAATAATGCAGTCGTTCTTTTGGCCTGGGATAGGTGCGGACGTAGGTCGTTTCTGTCGATCGTGTGACGCGTGTCAAAGGACATCCAATAAAGGTAGGGTGACAAAGGTACCCCTAGTGCCGACACCCCTGATCGACACGCCCTTTTCGCGCGTCGCCATAGATTTGGTTGGTCCACTTCCGCGTACGGAACATGGGAGATCGCGTTATATTTTGACGCTAGTAGATTATGCCACGCGTTTCCCGGATGCCGTAGCCTTAAGGGGGATATCAGCTGAGCAGGTCAGTGAAGCGTTAATGGAAATATTTTCTCGGTTAGGCATACCAAAGGAAATAGTTTCAGATAGGGGATCACAGTTTACCGGTGAGCTGATGAGAGAGGTCAGTGCACTTCTCAAAACGAAACAGATATTCTGCTCGCCCTACCACGCGATGGCCAATGGTCTGTGTGAAAGATTTAACGGAGTGCTGAAGAATATGCTTCGCCGAGTAGCTCATGACAGACCCAAGGACTGGGACAGAATGTTGTGGCCACTGCTGTTCGCGTATCGCGAAACCCCACAGGCCAGTACAGGTTTTTCGCCGTTTGAACTAGTGTTCGGTCACCCTGTGAGAGGACCACTTGCAATACTGAAGAGTCTGTGGACTGGGGAAGCGGAGTCAGAAACGAGGTCATCATACGAATACGTGGTAGATATGAGGGAACGATTGGAGGATGCCATGAAAGTCGTAGCCGAGAACAGCAGCGTCGAAAAACACAGGCAGAAGAAATACTACGATAGGGGGGCCAAACAGAGGAAATTCCAAGTGGGCGATTCCGTCCTCATACTTCTCCCAAGTGACGGATCGAAACTACAGATGACTTGGAAAGGGCCTTACAAAGTAGAAGAGCAGAGAGGGTCAGTGAACTACATGGTGAACGTCAAGGGGAAGAGACGACTGTATCACGCGAATATGCTGAAGAAGTATATTGAGAGGGAAGACGAACAGGAAAACACAGAGGCAATAGCTGCAGCTATAATTGACGAGACCGATGAAGGAGAGGAAGCGACTTCGATGCCTCTGGAGACAGTCATGCCTAAGCTAGAACAGACCGAAACCTACAGGGATGTACAGTTAGGGGACACGCTAGATCAGGATCAGAGAGAACAGATGCAAGAGCTCATGGAAGAATACAAAGATATATTTACCGATGTACCGGGGCTCACTGACCTGATCAAGCACAAAATCCCATTGCTAGATCAAAAACCTGTGAAGGTAAGACCCTACCAACTACCGTACTCAACTAGAGAAGCTGTCAATGCTGAGGTAGGCAAGATGCTTGCGGCCAGAATCATCGAACCGTCCGAGTCCCCGTACAATAGTCCAATTGTATTAGTTAAGAAGCCCGATGGTCAACATCGTTTCTGCAACGACTACAGGCGGCTAAATGTTGTGACTGCCGATGACGCCGAACCGATGCCTGAGGTAGAAGCCATTATTTCCAATCTAGCGGAGGCAAAATATTTCACCAAGCTGGACTTGACAAAGGGCTTTTATCAAGTTCCGATGGCCGAGGAAGATAAACACCTGACGGCGTTCGCCACACCGTTTGGGCTATACCAGTACAGGGTCATGCCGTTCGGGTTGAAGGGATCCCCCGCCACATTTAACAGGCTCATGAGGAAAGTATTAAAAGATGCTGGCGAAGGGGTAGATGCATTTGTAGACGACTGTCTTATACACAGTGCAAATTGGCCTGACCACTTGGAACGTTGTCGGAATGTCTTCGAGCGACTGAGACGGGCAAATTTAAAAGCTAGACCTACCAAGACGCTAATAAGGATGACAGAAGTCGAGTACTTAGGCCATAAGCTGGGACAGGGGACTGTAAGACCGCAGGAGAGTAAGGTGCGAGCCATTGTCGACTGTGACCGACCGACGACCAAGACACAAGTGAGGAGTTTCCTGGGGCTAACGGGGTACTATCGGAAGTTTGTACCAAATTACAGTGCAATCTCGGCGCCGTTGTCAGACCTCACAAAGAAGTCCCAGGGCACAAAGTTCGCGTGGGGACACGCGCAGGAGAACGCGTTCAATGCCCTAAAAATTTGTTTGAGTTCCGAGCCGATACTACGGATGCCAGACTGGAACAAGGAACTGATTCTCCAGACAGACGCATCTAACCTTGGAGTGAGTGGCTGCCTACTTCAAGAAGACGAGGGTACGAAGTATCCAGCTGTATATGTTAGCAGAAAGTTGAAACCCGCGGAGAAGAACTACTCAACAATTGAAAAGGAATGCCTGGCCATAGTTTTCACCGTTAGTAAGTTGCAGGCGTATCTGTATGGGAGAAACTTCGTGTTAGAGACGGACCACCGACCTCTAACTTGGATGCGAACTAAAGACCAGAAGAACGCGAGGGTAACTAGATGGAACCTGGCGCTGCAACCATATAACTTTCGAGTCAGCAACATCAGGGGGCGAGACGCTCTATGGGCCGACACTCTATCTAGATTACCAGTAGATTAATAATTTTATTAGCCGATTTTGCCAGGGAAAATCGACTTAAGTGGGGGCGATTGTAACAGGGTGATAGATTGGCAAGGTATAACTAGTAGTTATAATAATATTGTGCCTATAACTAGCGTGGGAAGATAGTTAACGGCGGGGAGACAGAGTCATTGTAGGCCAGAGGGGGAAAGTATGGGATGCAACTGAAGCGCTTTGACACCCGAAAAGGGTAGTGTTTACTTGACCGCCGTACTTGTCGATCAGATCACCTGGGAATTGCTTGGGGGGGTAGAGCTGTTTCAATAGTATTTGACGTGGAGCCGACGGGGGTGGCTATTAGGATAACTAATGCACACTCGGTGGGCGTCTTGGGACGCTACCTGACTGGGTATAAATCCCCGAACGCTCCTTCCAACTTCAGACCGCTGAGAGCACTCACCAGCTTCGTGCCGAAGAGGAGACCACAACTGCAACTGTAACTTTGTACTAGTCTTGTGAGTGGGGAAGGTCAGGGAACCCGCAAACATCCTTTGTCAGAGCGTGGTATCTTTGGTATCTTGTCGGCACTTGGGCTGTTGCTGAGTGGTAAGTTAATTGTACGATGTATGTGTATTTTACTTAATGTTCATGATTGTAGAACCTAAATCTAGTGGGTTTACTTTGGTATAACTACTGCCTCTGAGAGAGTCACGGAAACGCCGTTATATATATGTTACGAAACCTTATAGGATGGGGTCCGTTAGAGAGAGCGTTATTCTTCGTGGGGAACGTGTAAATATCATTAAACTGTATTGATCGTTTATTCTATTGCCTATATGGGAGCCTATGGAGTATGGGAGCTGCAGCCTGACTTATAACAGTGTCAGCGGTTAAAAGTGTTAATGATGAATATCCGTCATGGAGTAAGTATGGAAGTCATGCCTTCCAGCAGTAGATTAGGACTTTGCGATTGTTTTTCTACAGAGGAGGAAGAACAACACCTTCTTGGCTTCTCAACTTCTTGTACTTTGATTAACGACATCGTGGCTTCTTGGCTTCCCGACCTATTGGTACCTGCCGATACCTGTTGATCTAACTGCGCAGTCAAGCCAGGGTAGAGAGGAAGAACCAGTGCCCAGATAGCGCCATACACCCCTAAAGGAGAGGTTTCCTTATGCTGAATGTTCCCATGTGTTTTATAAAATGTGCTAAAGATTGAATATTACGAAGCCATTTAATTAGCATGTACTGATTTGCATCAACTTCATTCCATCGAAATTCACATGAAATTGTATGACCTATGTTCCTATTATTATTGAATGAATTAATAATTATTGTATATATGTAAGCAATACAGATATCGTTTGTTATAACTTATAGAAGAGAGATAGTCGATTATTTAGTGTGTTTGTGCCGTGCCCATCACGGCTGGTGTCAGAAGAAAGTTAGTGAGAGAAAGTGGAAACATCACAATCATCATCATCATCATCATCATCATCATCATCATCATCATCATCATCATCATCATGAATTAGGTGAAAAAAGACTGGCGGTGATAAAAATAATGACGATGATGATGTTGTTATTGTTGTTTTATTATTTTTTTTTAATTATTAATACAGGTATTGTTATGTTACCATCATTATTATTATTGTTGTTGTTGTTGTTGCCCTTGTCCATGGCCACTGTTTCTGGCCATTCTGATCTCTGTGTCCAATTCCCTCCACAAAACTGTCCTATTGTTTTTGTTGGGTCCCACGGAGCTTATTCTTCCCTTAGGCCTTCGACAACAGTGTGAAGTCTCGTGTAGATTAATCTATTTTGTTCAACCACTTATTTAAAAAAATAATTAACCAAAAAAAAAAAAAAAAAACCCCAATAAAATAAACATTTTTAATGCGCGCCTCTTCACGAGACAGTCCCAAGCCTGTATAAACGCAAAGGGAAAATGTTTATTAAAAAAAAAATTAAAATTATTCAAAACGCGCACGGCTCTAAGATTTTAACGCAAAAAATGTGAAATATAAAACCCATCGTTGAATAAATATGGACTATTTAACATGTTTCTTTGTTCAGTTATGCTTACAATAATCCATATTTGGATTCTAATATATCCTGATATTCAAATAATATCAAAATAATTTTGTAAGTTTTAAAATGCTCCAACACAACACTTTGCCAACGTAAACTAGTCTCTGTACATCTGGAATTTGACTGGCGGAGAGTGTATTAGGCCTATAAAGAAACTTTCTATCCCTGTGGTACCCACCGCAAGTTATTGCAAAATATTCATAGAGTAATCGATAGTCAACAGATTGATTAAGGATTACTCGATAAAATCACAGCCCAAATATTAGTGCTCCAAATGTCACATGCCAGCTTTCTTTGAACTAACTTAATGCTCCAAATATCACATGGCGGCTTTCTTTGATCTGCAGTAGTGCTCCAAATGTCATACAACCCGGCCACTATAATTCCACACTGTCTCGCGCGGATCTTTTGACGTAACAACTACAACATTTGTGGCGTCAAGTGTAACAAATCAATCTTTTTTGGCGATCTCATGAATGCCATCTCATTGACTATCGATGGGTATATGGAAATATGACACAGTCACAGTCTATTTTTAGTACGTTGATTTAATTTACCCTGACGTCACAGATGTCGTGCTCCTAAAAATTCTGAACATCATTTATCTCCCCTTTCCTCTTTCCTGACAACATCCAAGGCCATAGATTATGTTTCCTTCTCTTCTTCTACGAGTTTCAATTTTTACTTTTATATTACAGCTAATCTTTGCGATTGAGCATGTTCAGGGTTTAAGGGACACAAATCTGGGAGGATGGGTGTAGGGGACACAACTCTGCGAAGATGGGTGTGGGGGACACAACTCTGGGGGGAAATGGGTGTAAGGGACACAAATCTGGGTAAAATGGGTGTGAGGGAGACAACTCTAGGGAAAATAGGTGAATGGGTACAGTTCTAAGGAAAATGGGTGTAGGGCACACGGCTCTGTAAATTATGCTCCCAAAATCATGTCCTCGGTTGTGTCATTCCCTGAGCTCGTCACGAAAAACATGGAATGGGGGTGGGTGGGAGGGGGGGGGGGGCTTGTTCTTTCACCATTGATCCCAACCACCACCCCACGCACATACATAAAAAACTATATGATTGTAAATATACATTTACAAGGGGACAAGGTGGTCTAGAGGCAAGGTGCTCGCCTCTCATGCCAAGGGTCCCGGGTTCAAAACCCGGTCGGTGCAGGCATGTTGGAAGTTTGGGATTTTTCTCTGCAGTGGCACAAAGGCAAATTTCCCAAATGGGATTAAAGAGTTATACAACAACATTCAAATACAAATACAAATTTAAATGACCTGTTGCTACAAGACAGATGTATTGAATGCTCAGTCTGCTCCTTCTTGATTGTTTTTTCTCCCACTTTTCTTGACCCATGTCAGCCCCTCGCCCCACAGTTTCCGGACCTGTAGCCGATCACACGTCCAGTGACAGCTCGTCCAGTGACAGCAGTTATGGTATAAACCTTAAAGTGGCTGTATCTGTGGCAGCTCTGGCTTTCATCTGTTTCTTGATACTTACCTGGCGGTGGCTCAAGGCTAGATGTGGTAGGTTGTGTGTATTGTCTAGTTTTTGACGTCTCATGTCAACTGTTTGTTGGCTCTGTGAAAGTTTTCATGCATTACTGATGTTGTAGATGTTGTTTTTGTTACTTGTGTTGTTGTTGTTTTTGTTGCTGTTGTCGTTGTTGCTGATGTTGTTGTTGTAGATATTGTTGTTGTTGTTGTCATTGATATGTTGTTGTTGCTGTTGTAGATATTCTTGTTGCTGATGTTGTTGTTGTAGATATTGTTGTTGCTGATGTTGTTGTTGTAGATATTGTTGTTGCTGATGTTGTTGTTGTAGATATTGTTGTTGCTGATGTTGTTGTTGTAGATATTGTTGTTGTTGTTTTCATTGATATTGTTGTTGTTGTTGTTGTAGATATTGCTGTTGTTGTTGCTGTTGTTGTAGATATTGTTGTTGTTGTCATTGGTATTGTTGTTGTTGTTTTTGCTGTTGCTGTTGTTGTAGACATAGTTGTTGTTGATGTTGTTGTTGTTGATGCTGTTGTTATCTTTGTCACTTATGCTGTCTCCTGTACGGTGATACTTTGTTGTTTTTAATGTGAAGCGTTTTCGTTTGTTTGTTTAAAAGTTTCCCTGCTGTTTTCTGTCCTCATTGTAGTTGTTGTTTGTGTGACTGAGTGACTCATCAATACGGTGATCTCCTGTCCACTGTTGCATGCACTGGAATGGCTGAGGTGACAGACAGGGGCAGGTTGAGGTGAAAGACAAGGACTGGTTGAGGTGACCGACAGGGATTGGTTGAGGTGACAGACGGGGATTGGCTGAGGTGACAGACAAGGATTGGTTGCGGTGACAGACAGGGACTGCCTGCGGTGACAGACAGGGATTGGTTGAGGTGACAGACAAGGATTGGTTGCGGTGACAGACAGGGATTGGTTGAGGTAACAGACAGGGATTGGTTGAGGTGACAGACAGGGACTGGTTGGGGTGACAGACAGGGACTGGTTGAGGTGACAGACAGGGATTGGTTGAGGTGACAGACAGGGAATGGTTGATGTAACAGTCAGGGACTGGCTGATGTAACAGACAGGGACTGGTTGATGTAACAGACAGGGACTGGTTGATGTAACAGACAGGGACTGGCTGATGTAACAGACAGGGACTGGCTGATGTAACAGACAGGGACTGGCTGATGTAACAGACAGGGACTGGTTGATGCAACAGACAGGGACTGGTTGATGCAACAGACAGGGACTGGTTGATGTAACAGACAGGGACTGGTTGATGTAACAGGCAGTGACTGGTTGATGTAACAGACAGGGACTGGCTGAGGTGACAGACAGGGACTGGTTGACGTGACAGACAGGGACTGGTTGATGTAACAGACAGGGATTGGTTGATGTAACAGACAAGGACTGGTTGATGTAACAGACAGGGACTGGTTGATGTAACAGACAGGGACTGGCTGAGGTGACAGACAGGGACTGGTTGACGTGACAGACAGGGATTGGTTGATGTAACAGACAGGGACTGGTTGATGTAACAGACAGGGACTGGTTGGTGTAACAGACAGGGACTGGTTGATGTAACAGACAGGGATTGGTTGATGTAACAGACAGGGACTGGTTGATGTAACAGACAGGGACTGGCTGAGGTGACAGACAGGGACTGGCTGAGGTGACAGACAGGGACTGGTTGACGTGACAGACAGGGACTGGTTGATGTAACAGACAGGGATTGGTTGATGTAACAGACAGGGACTGGTTGATGTAACAGACAGTGACTGGTTGATGTAACAGACAGGGACTGGCTGAGGTGACAGACAGGGACTGGTTGACGTGACAGACAGGGACTGGTTGATGTAACAGACAGGGATTGGTTGATGTAACAGACAGGGACTGGTTGATGTAACAGACAGGGACTGGTTGGTGTAACAGACAGGGACTGGTTGATGTAACAGACAGTGATTGGTTGAGGTGACAGACAGGGACTGGCTGAGGTGACAGACAGGGACTGGTTGACGTGACAGACAGGGACTGGTTGACGTAACAGACAGGGATTGGTTGATGTAACAGACAGGGACTGGTTGATGTAACAGACAGGGACTGGTTGGTGTAACAGACAGGGACTGGTTGGTGTAACAGACAGGGACTGGTTGATGTAACAGACAGGGATTGGTTGAGGTGACAGACAGGGACTGGCTGATGTAACAGACAGGGACTGGCTGAGGTGACAGACAGGGATTGGCTGATGTAACAGACAGGGGTTGAGGATTTACAACAGTGGTACTCAACGTGGGCGATATCGCCCCCCCCCCCCACCCCGAGGTATTTTGATTTCCACTGGGCACTAAAACGAAAAAAAAGTGCGACAGGGAAGCGAAAACAACAATGGGGGGGTCAATCGGGGGCAAATACACGGTTGTCGCTGACTTGTTCAGCAACACGCCCAGATGGGTTTTGTGAACAGAAAGGCCTATAATTATGTTTGGTACATTTGATAAAGAATGCTTTCTGTTTTATGATGATTAATCAACACGTTCAATGTCATAAATAAGACTTTGAAAAACTTAACATCAAAGTTTGCAGCCTATCTTCTTGTGAAATGTGTCTGTTGGGGTTGTGTACGGATTGCGAATATGTGTGTTTGTGTTGGGGGGGGGCGAAAGAAAATATATTTTGGAGTCTAAGGGGGCGATTGTTGCCTGAACTAGATTGAGAACCACTGATTTAGAAATTAGAGAAACCATAAATTCATGATCGGAGCACGTGGGAAAATGAAGATTTTCACGCCAACAACAATAATGACTGGCACTGGGTTGCCATGGCGACGGCTGACATCATTATCATTGCGGTTTCTAAGTGATCAGTTTTATTATATTGTCTGTTGCTTTTCTGTTTCATTACTGGCAGGTCTGTGTCAGTTTGTCAACGAAATAATTACATGAATAGTGCACTTTGTATCAGTGGTGTAGCGTGGGGAATGGGGGAGGGGGTGGTGCACAGGGGCGGTTGTCCCGGACGAATAAAAAATAGCGCGCCCTCCTCCACACACAGAACATCTCTTAATGTCCGAACATTCTACACAGTTTTTCAACATGACGGGGTAAATACACATTGCCGTGCGCTGACAACCCACGGGTTGGTCGGGGGGGGGGGGGCGTCGTAATACTTGCCTTGCTCCAGGCGCTGGCAACCTAGGCCACGCCACTGCTCTGTATGGTTCAGATTACCCAGTTTGGTCTTCAAATACAAGTTACTTTCCTTCAGTTTGAGCCATTCTTAACGTGTTTCCACAGACTTAAAATCTGGTCCACTGGATACAGAGATGACGTCAACGGAAATGTCTGTGCTCCCATCGGGTCAGGGGCGGAGACTGAGCTCTTGTGTCACAGACAGTTTAAACGACAGCCAAGATGAACCGCATGACCATCACCCCACATGCCCGTCCCACCGCCAGCCATGTCTACCGGGGATTTTAACGTCTTGTTCGTCTGTTAACCAAACTGACGCGGCGTCACTGGGCACACTGGAAGAGTCTGAAGACTCCCAGTGCCTCACTACGCCAGGCATGGGTTATGTCCCAGGAAGGGTGGCAGCCTCAGACATCGTGCCGCCAGACATCAAAGGGCCACTGGCGACATGGCAATCAATAGAGGGAGAATGTCACAGAATAAATGAAGACTATAACAGACACAATCTACCTGTAAATCACACACTCATTGGGACGAGAGCAGTGAGCCATGAAGATGACGATGCATTTGATGACATTGACGATGAATGCCGAACTATCAGTCATGAGTCCTGCTGACATTCACGTGCTGTTGAACTTGCAGTTTCCTGAAGCGGAGGGGGGGGGGGGGGGGGAGGAGAAACTTGATACAGTCTGAATATTTTTAAAAACCACAGAAAATCTCCAGGATCGCAGCAGGGCCTAGAATATTAAAAGATAAAAATAGGACAAAATAAAAAAAAGTTAGACAAGGTAAAGCCCTGAATTAGAAACAATAAACGAACGCTACATTGAACTACATTGCGATTGACTGTTGCGATTCTGGTTTCTCATAGAGTTTCTTCATTGTTTATAACCCTGGGCTTTGCAGCTTACAACTTTTGCTTTTCTGTTTTTTGTTGTTGTTGTTGTTGTGTTTTTTTTTGGGTGTGGGGGGGGGGGGCTTTTTTTCCAGATTTTATCTTTGCTACCGTCTGAGGCGATCATGTTTTTGCACTGGGTTTGGATCGGGGAGGTCAGGAAATGACAACTGTAACTGATGTAGCCATTGTGGTATGTTGTCTTATTGTCCACCCCATCTTATTTCTCTCATGCGTTGACCTAGTTATACCGGCAACGTGGTAATATGTAAATTACATCTAAATTTCTTTGTCTACACCTGGGCTTTGTACTATCCCTTTGTTAGTCCCAAACAGAGACGCTGCACGTGGACTATGCCCACGCTGGCATCGGTACCTTCTTTGTCTGGGCGATGGATTCCCTCCGCGGGTCAGCTGACCACTGGCGCGAATATAAGTTTGTCCAGTCTGACCACTTAGTCATGTGAAATTGGATTTTTCTCATATTTTCAAGTCCCTGGTCCTATTGGGGGGTAGGATCGAGTACCTAGTCTTCTCGGATAAGGACGAAAAAATTCGGAGGGCCCGTGTGCACGTTGCGCACGTTAAAGATACCTTGGCAGTTGGAAATCGTAAAGAGCAGGCCGAAAGGCCGCTGCCCGGGCAAAATTGAAATTAATAGATTAAAATTTATCCATATCATCTCCCCCCCGCCCCCCCCCCCCCGCCAGAACAAGAAATAATAAAACAAGTAAAGTGAGGTGTAAATGCCAAGGGCAGCGAACCTCCTAAAATAAAGACCTCAAATCAACTTAGTCATGGGGGCCAACAGCACTATGCTGAGGCCCCCGAGAAACAAAAGAACTCATCACCACTTAGTCATATTCCTATCTGACGGCGAGGGGGCACAGACATATTGAAAGCCAGTAGTAGTTAAAGATCCATTTCACATATTGGGTAAGTTGGCATAAGGATTCTATAGGTAGTACTTAGTAATTTTATGTGCTTTTCATTGTTGTAGTTTAAGTTGAGATATCGTTTTAATGTCTCATGTGTAGATGCTGTACTAAATTATTTTGTGACCTTGTGTACTGATCACAGAGTGGAAGTATCGTGTAATTCCGGGAAAGGCCTATTGTGTGTCCGCGTATATTTACCATTAATAATGCGTTTCAATTTAGTATTCTGAGCCAGGCCTAGCTTTATTTTAGTGCCATGCATTCCTCCCAGTCCAGTTAAGCTATAATGCTGTTCTGTGCAGGTTTTATCATCTGTATCTGTTTGCGTGCACGTGGCGTGCCACGCGTTCTTTTATAAAATGCATTTCAAACTAGCGTCATACCAAAGTGATTGTCCAGTTGCCTGGTACATAGTAATTGCCTAATTTAGCCAGCTTTAAGCCTAGGTCCATACTGTGTAATACTATTGGATTGGAGTCCTCATAAATAAGCTTTCATTACTGTATGATGCGTTCCCATTTAATATATTCTGGACGCTGTTCATACCCTTGGACCCGCCTTGATCTAGTCACTAAATCCACGTGACTACCCCTTTGTTTAGGTTAAGCTGCAGCTATGGTCTGCTTGGCATCATCATTGGGTTTGGCCATATACTAGCTACCTAGATTCTACGTAACCTCTAGGGTGGGATGGTCGTCCACCCTGTTTAATACCTGTAAGGTCCGTGCTTCGATTATTATTTATCGATTGCTGTAGGCAATCAAGCGGACTTAGCCACTTTAATTGCTTCGTATGGTTTGGTTCTGTGCTCTTGGGCTGTATGTATATGTATGTATTAATTTATAGTTATTTATGCACATGTGTTTGTAGGTTTTTATGTATGCTTTTACAGTAATTATGATCAAGCTGTTGGATTTAGCTATATCGACCACGTGGCAATGGCATTGTTGCCATGGTGTTGGGGTATCCAGCTTATAATACATACATTAGTCGTGTTGGAGTTCGGATCCAATGCCTCTGGCTTGAGATCTATGGGCCTCCACTATGATCATAGATACTTCGGTGTATTTTCTTACAATCTGAGTAAATTCTTGCATTTATTGATTATATTTTAGTTCTGGAACCTTGTATTGATTTTGATGATTAACGATGGGCTTATAGATTCTTATATGGTCACCAGCCTAGCTGTTTATATGGTTAAGAAGGATTCAGACGAAACTTCCAGGGGGACTTATGAATTATCATATGGTGGTCATCCTTGTGTGGTCCACGTAAAATAGTAATGCTTGTAAATAATATTGGCTGCATAATCCATAGCCTGGGTCGTGCTTAATTGCCATGAGGCTTGTTAAGGATTACTATAGAACAGTCCCTGTGTTTTTGGTTAATAATCTAATCAGTAATATATATGCTTTTAGGGGCAGTTCCCTGTGCATATTGTGTCGGGGTAGCACTTGTTGGAAACTGTCATCGGGCCGTAAGGGGCACCCTGATACTTGTTTAGGATGCTGAGGAAACTACTGCTGGGTTACGTTCCCTTGCTATTTGTCATTTTTATTCTTATTAAGCCTTGGATGTTCATTATTTTCTGTAGGCAATGTGTTCATGCTGTATATATATAATGTTATGACGTGTGCTTATGATGCTTTATTCTTTTGTCCCTACAGCCTGAGCCGCTGTGTTGGTTCGCTTGGGTTTTGTTGGTTTGCTTTGGTTTGCTTGGGTTCGCTTGGTTTTGTTGGTTCGCTTGGGTTTTGTTGGTTTGCTTGGGTTTGCTTGGTTTGCTTGGTTTTCTGGATCGTGTTGGTTTTCGATTCCCTTTTTTTTCTGTGCTCTGAAATAAACGATAATACGTTTACGACCCCTATATATTATAGCAGAGTTAGTTATTTTTGTTTTTGTCCCGACGACCACCAAACCATCATTGTCTGCTAACACTGAGAAACAAGAAAGGGACAGAACTGCTGGCCACTTTTTAAACAAACAACAAAAATATCATGTAGTCTAACACAATGCCAACGTTTTGACTTTTTCCAAAATCTCTGATTAAAATTTTATGATTATCAAAACTTTTCGGTCCATCAATCTTGCAGTTTAAGTGGCTATTTGACTTCAAATCGAAGTAAAAGTTACAGAGAATGCAATAACCGACAATGCACTCAAAAACATTTGTATAAATTGTACATACGCCAGTTTGGCATCTACACCTGTGACTCAGGCATAGTTGACAGACCTGTTGGATCTCATCGAAACGTAGTGTTGTGACGTCACCATCCAACTATCACATTCGGCCGGTCAAGTTGGGCGAGTGCACACCTAGGCTAACTGTCACTGCCACGCTAGCCACCAGAATGTGAGCAACACAACAGAAAGCATTACGGTACCTTGAACGGTCGCAAACTCTCGCAAGAGGCTGTTGTTTTTTTAATGGAGATCTTGTCTGAAACATCGTATGGTATAGATGTAGCCCGAGGCGTAATCATACTCTCGCAGACTCAAGGTTACGGTTGAAAAACTATCAGAGTCCATTTTATACTGTTCGTTTTTTTAAATTACATTTTTTCTTTTTTTGCCTCGGTATGTCAGCCCAGCAGACCCTAGGGCCTCGAGTGGTTAGGGGGGGGGGCTATGTAGGGGAGAGTGGGGAGAAATGGACAGTGTGGAGAAATGGGCCATCCCCTATATCTTCAGTACCTTTTGAGAAAAAAACGAGGGTGTACATTTGTCCTGCCCACCGTATAGCAGACAGACCGGGCGCCAACACCGCCTCTTCCATTTCGGGCGATTTTCGACCATGGAGCTATTAATAACAGTATTAGTACCTCCATGTTTTCGACAGTAATCGCAGTGGGTTGATTTTGACTCCTAAAAGTTGTTTTTTTATTGTGGCGTCTACGATTTCCTGACACAGTTGCAGCCGTCTTTGAGTTGCAACAGATAAGTGACTGAATAGATTGTAGATCTAAGAGTGGTATTGCACCATTTTAATAGATTAGGTTTGCCATGTTTATCTGTTTCGGGGCATTTTCTAGTATGGGTTGGTAGTGGGGAGAAATGGACCGCATGAGTGTTCCCATTCTGTTCAAACATACAAGCTTTGTCCACGAACAAAATATGTATCAAAATTAAAAGAATAACAAAATCTGTCAGTTTCATGATTGTGTCATTTATGGTTTGTTTGTTTCGATTTTTAATTTTTTTTTTATGAGAAGCGTTGTAAAAGTCCATTTCTCCCCCCTCTCCCCTATGCAAATTGGTTTTGGTTTTGCCCAGGGGCCCACAATGATGTGTTGAGACAGCTCCAAAGCCCTGCAGTAGTCTAATTACAGCTTCACTTCAGGAACTAGCTAAAGGAAAACCTTACACAGTTCACAGAAAGGCACATATATCTATATATATTTTAAAAAAATATATTCTTTCAAAACACTTGGAATCGTGAAAAAAAAAACAACAACCATTTCTCATGTTTTTATTTATTTTTTGCTAAAGGAGAAAAAAAAATGTGTGACTGATCGTTTTCCCATTGTGGCATCTGATTTTTTATTGTTTTGTTAATGTTGAACAAAATTTTATGTTGTCTCATTGTAATGAGTGTGTAAAATTAAATATTAAACATTTTCGTAGTTTGACATTGTTGATTTAATCTCGACAATATACTGTGGTGAAGCCACATTTTCTTCAATAAAACACTGGTCGTTCTTTGCATTTCTTCCTGTTCTGTTATTCTCTTTGTTGTTCTTATTGATACAGCGTAATTCAATATCATACTAGACTATACACCGAGCTCTGTTTTGATCAAACATATTTTAACTGAATGTGTAGACTTCATGCATATATACCGAAGGAGGCACTATGCCTGCGGATCCAGCAAAGAATTATTTTCTGATGTGGATCCGCAACGCATCCTGTCCTGTCCGAGAGAGGCTAAGATCTAGGCCACAACTTGATTTAGTAACTTTTATATCCCTTTAACAGCATTTTTTGCAGATCTATACAACACAATTTTTTTTTTTTAGAATTTTACCAAATTTGTCAAAATTAATAATTATATGAATGTATTTAATTCTATGTTAAATTTGACAGCTCTGTATAGAAAATAGAAAATAATGTAACTAAATAGACCGTGCAGGGTGCAAAGCGGCCGTTATCGTGCCGACGAGCCGTAAAACCCAAATCCAACTCCAACTGTTTTGATACTTAGGCCTATCCCTGTTTCCTTTGATCTTTGTTAGTCATTATAACCATTTAAACCAAACCAGGATTTTACAACACGTTCATTTACAGGACACAAACCTATAAAGCATTTATTTGAAGATTTTGTTTTTTTAATTCAGGCTATAGTTTATGCAAGAAGGACAAGCGGACATTTAAGTGCCCTGGGAATAATTCAATCTTTCCAAGATAACTTCATCTCTTGATAAATCCATGTAGATTTGGCATGGCCTGATAAATCAGAAAAAAAAGAAAGAAAGAAAGAAAAGAAACGAAATTGTCGCATTTAGAATGCAATAATCCAGCCAGCAACCACACGGCAAACCGACGCTGGGATTGAAGTCAAGTTTTGCACAAGGAAATGACATCTACGTAGATCCGCTGGTTATGACATCTTGCCACCGTCAGTTTGACACAGGGAACCCACCCCTACAGTAATCCTAACAATCTAATTGAAACCCTTACACAAATCAGACTTACATAGGGATGTTGACACACATGGGGATAACTTAGCAACCTTATAGTACATGTCTATTAAATTTTTTTAATAGGAGAGTTTTTACTGAGCATTACGACGAGAGTGAGATTAGTGACAAGTGAGAAATTGTGAAATCTCAATGCTAAAAAAACGTGTTTGTTGATGAATACAGAATAGTCTCTAATGATGACGTAGATTAAAGTCCTTGATGACGTCTTGCTTTCACTCACGTTTTCAGTAAAAATTCTTAGAGTTCCCGCAAATCACCCATTACCGATTTTATTATTTTAGGGATAAAAAAAACTATCTCCCAACCTATTATAGCAATTTAAATAAGGAAACAAAAATTAGTGCAGACAAAATGGTTCAGAAGGCCATAGGCTTGGAAACACGGGTACACCGAGAGGCGGAGTTATCTTGAAACAATTTCTTTCATTTCTTTCCGTGGGGATTGTAATAGTCCTAAATTTTGTTTGGGCTACAAAGTCCGTTGGATTCAAGGTCAAAATTGGGCAAAAAGAAAAGGTTGTATGTTGCGAAACCCCGCGTGAGAAATAAAACCCAAACAATACAAAGCAAAACTAAAGAGAAGACAGAAAATACACAAAATTTTCGGCTTTCGCCTTTTTCAAGTGAAAAAAAAAATCAAATCATGAAAGACTTCAACAGGAACGAAGTGAAACAGTTTACTAAGCTGCGAGTTCTTGCTTCGTTAGCAGCACCAAAGCCCGTCCGTTCGCCAAATAGGCCTACATGGAAGCTCGAAGTCCGTTGGATTCAAGGCAAAGGTCACTGGTCAAAAGTCATCCAAGATGGCCGCCTCCATGATTCTAAGATCGGCTCGCAGAAGCTTCTTTTCAGAAAAACTTGGGGCTGTTCGCTGTATTTATCGACAAAGCAGCACACAAGCGCCCGAAGATGAATTTCATCTTAATTATCTGGACGGCGATCGAAAAGGTGATTCAAACATAGATCTAGAGGTCTAGATCTAGGTATGGGTGTAGCTCAAAACCCCTCCCTCACGCACTGTAAACCGCATCCTGGTGTCACCCCGGAAAGAGTTCCGTACGACCCCACCACCCAGTCAAGACCACACTATCCCAAAAACTATTCTTGCACCCGCCCTTAACCTTAAATCTAATCTTATCCCTAACCCTTGCCATTTCAATCACTCCAAACCACTGCAATGGAGACCAGAGCTTTTTTTTTTATTGTTGTTTACTTCTACTTCTAGGGGGACTTCCGAATGGGCCACATAAATGTAGATCTGATCTAAGGCAACGTTTTCTTGCTGTAATGAAATAGGCCTACAAAAAAATATTGCTACCTTATCTTTCAGCCATTTGTTTTTATGGATCTAGATTAGATCAAGATTTAATGGAAGGTCTTCCCCCCCGTCCACGCCACTTACCAAAAAGTTAACAAACATAATGATAATATGATGAAGACCTCCCTTAACCCGCGCTTTCGTTCTTTCTTTGTCCCATACAAATACTAAACCCAACCTTTTGATAAGCCCGCTCAAAAGTCCCCTCTTTATTGTGTTTTCTTGACTGGCGCGGACGAGCGGAGGACCTCCCAATTTAATTATGACCAAAAAAATAAATCTATGTGCCGGGACTAGCCTATGCCATTGAATCTGATCTGCAGTTTTCACCCTTATTTGCTCAAGCGACTTTCCAAAATTACAAAATTGAGGAAGGATTACCAGATCGGATTACCTCAAGAGAACATGCTGAGTGAGAAAAAATATAAAAAATAATTAAATTGGAAAGAAGTGTATTAACTATTACTAACCCAATCCCCAACGTATTATCAAATCTGTCCCTAACACTTAGTCCTGCTCATAAACCTACCCCTGAAGATAATCGGACATGATCATATGGAAATGTTCCCAATATTAATTTTCTTAGCTGGTGTCAATCTAATCCAGTCTCCTTTGTACTGACCTGTCATTATTCAAGTTTTAAGCAGTTAATGAGTTATAACTGCTGGACAGTAAAATACAGTAATTTCTCTTTTTTTTGTTGTTGTTGTTCCTCCTTTTGTCAAGTTCAGGGCATTGGAAACTGTATTTGATATGCGTTTCTATATATATGGTGCAAATTTCCTACTGAGAAACAAGTGCATTGTGCCCTGGCACACATGAAATCAGAAATCTGTAGCAAGACTGTAGATTATAATGGGAAACTTTCTATCAGGGTATTCATCCCAAAGATTACATGGTTTTTTGGAGGAGATGCTCCAGTTTTGCTGTGCCCTTATGTAATAATTTGCACCATGGCTGAGATGAAATGATATGTTGTGAAGATTTCGGCTCTAGAAGTGAAATGCGGTCCCTGCGTCTGGGCGGATTCGAATACTGTATTCCGAATCGATTAGCAGCGGTGAATACACTGAGGGAGGAGTACCTTAGGCTACTCGAGCGCCACTTTGTCAGATTGATAAGTAACGACGTGAGGGTCTAGTCAGTTTGTATCATCGAGGCCGTAGGCCGATGTTCGTCTGGGCAGTAGTCAGATTGACATATCAGGGAAAGCCCCCGGGGTAGCTATGTATCATCTCTTTTAGCATCTGGTCTTTGGCGCTCGAGTACGGAACTCCTTCCTCGATACGCGGAATCGATTCCGGCCACACGCAGGTAAAATGGCGAACGAGGCGACGGGACCGCATTTATCTGCTAGTACCAAGATTTCACTGTCACATTTTCATAGTGCATTTAATCTGAGGGAGCAAATTAATTATTTTAGTAACTAATATTGATTGACATTGATGTAATGTATTAAAAAAATATGTACAGTCTTTGTGGGTAGTGTCAAGAATGTTAAAACTCAGTGCTGCACAGTTTCTCTTCTGACAAAATTCTAAAAGCCTACCAAAAAAAAAAACAATCAATCATCTACAGGTATTGCTGTCATGTCAATGAGGAGGTTCCGATACAAGAATGCCATGGGACGCAACATTATACAAAGGGTTAGTGATGACATTTACTTAATATGACTAAAAATAAAATATCAGCAATCTGGGATATTGTATAGAGGCTGTAGAGAGTATGACATGACATAAAATTTGCAGTCTGTGAAAACTTTGAAAAGATTTTAACATTTTTGACTGCCACGTGGATTATGCCTCCTTTATGGCCTGAATGTGCCTGGTATGTATTAAATAAAGCGGGGAGTCCACTGTGACGTACACTGTATGTCCTACTAAAATCATGTAACCTTTAAATTCAGGCATGTTAAAATTGTTTTCAGCATACAGTGGGGGAAAATGTGCATTGAAGAGGCTTAACCAATGAAATTTTATGCATACTTACCTGTTAAATTATAAGTGTTACTGTTGTGGTTAAATGGACATTGTGTTTAAAAATTAATGGTATGAACATCTGTCCATTCCACAGTTTATAGATTCCATGCAGGAACTCAAATTTGACAACAGCATCAGAGTTGTGGTGCTTCGCAGTGAAGTTCCAGGAGTGTTTTGTGCAGGTGAGGACAATTTTGAATGCTTGCTTTGATAACATCTCATAGATGTGACTCCAACTTGGCTGGCAAAGCCGGCAAGGTGGGAATTTTAACAGCAAATCTTCATATTCTGCTGGCTATTTGGGTCATTTGCTGTTTGCCAGCCTCAGTCACAAATCCAAAGTCTCCTTTTAACACATCCCTCTGAACTCTCTTATTTCATTGTAAATTATGCCCTGTGATGGTATGATTTTGGAGTAAGTTTAAAAATCCACTAAAAATCAACAACATATTGTAGCAGTAGTATCAGTGTATAGCTTATTAAGAGTAGAAGACAGGAATAGGATACGTTTTGTACACAGATTTGACAATTTATGCTTGTTGTTATAGTGTGTAATAAGAAACTGCGCAAGTCACAGTTTGATCCAATGGAGTGAAAGGGTTAGGCTAGGTGAAGAGTGGCTCAGCTATAGCATGCGGAGTATTAATTGGTTGTGAAGTGGGTTGCTCAGGCATTGCATGAGTGGATGGGAAAAGGTTAAAGAATGTGCATTATAATTTATATAAGGGTCAAGGAAGAGGGGGGAAGATGTTAAATGTTTCAGGAGCAGGCATGGCAGTGTTGAGATTTTGTCTCTTCTTACATATGTATTTTAGCATCACATCAGGTCTGATAGAAACTTGAAATTTGTCAGTCATTGACTCATAAATTGATGTTATCAGTTGAAATTGATGCAGACCTGCCACCCGTCCCTTATTCTACAGGACAGCCTTGTATAAATATTAGGATGTCGAAGAGATGTGAGAAATCATTGTTTTTGGTACAAAAAAAGAAATTCCTGTCAGCTTTGAGGTTAGACCCCAATCCAGTAAAATGCAAGACAGTGGTGACGGTATGCAACATGTTACCAATATAGAGAGAATGCATTTCTGCAAAGTGTATTATTTACAGTATTTTGTATAAAAATTTGTGCGTTGTCCATTAATTTTATTGAAATCTTAATTAACTGGCAGATTCAACTTGCCTGTATTCGGTGTGTGTGTCCCTTGAGATGTCCATTATTGACATGGTTATTCAGTTTGTAAGTATGTTGAAGTATTCAGAGATTTACTTAACATCAAGCAGATTTTGTTTTCACCATCCTTTCTTGCCAATGTTTGCAGGAGCTGATTTGAAGGAAAGACTGCTGATGACCAATCAAGAAGTGGGTGCTTTTGTAGCCAAGCTGCGATATTCTTTGTCTGAACTCCACAACCTGCCCATGCCTGTCATAGCTGCCATAGATGGTGCTGCTCTAGGGGGAGGGCTGGAGATGTCCTTAGCATGTGATCTGCGAGTTGCAGGTGAAATTACTTTTACCCCTGTATTCAAGTGTTACTGTTACACTTTTCTCTGCCACATTTGCCTGACATAACTTTGTGGTGGATTTTATAAAAATTTACAAGTTCATTAAAACCATGTAATTTATGGCCAATATGATTATTGTTTAAACGAAAGTACACTGGGGTTGACTGCTGATGTGGTTATTGTTTAAATGAAAGTACTCTGGGGTTGACTGCTGATGTGGTCATTGTTTAAATAAAAGTACACTGAGGTTGGCCTTTTATAGCTTACTTCCCTGTTACATGTATTTTCAAAGTACTTTTTTTTTCTCTTTCTTCTGTCCTTAATTTAAGCCAGTGGCATTATTTTTAATTTTTATTTCACTTATCCATACTTCAAATTGTGCAAACACATTATACTCTTTTAAAAACCATATTTCATTTGCTGTATACAGTTTATATAAAGCCTGATGCTCTTTTCATGCTTTTTCAGAAAAAGTAAGACTTCATAGGATATTTCTGAAGAAGGGATATAATGAAAATTGTTATTGAGAACAGTTGTTACAATGTTGATGTTTTTCTTCCAGCCAGCAACGCCAAAATTGGTTTGGTTGAGACCAGCCTGGCCATTATTCCCGGAGCAGGAGGTACCCAGCGCTTGCCTCGTGTGGTCGGCCCTTCCATAGCCAAAGAATTGATATTTAGCAGCCGAGTATTGGACGGCTGGCAGGCTAAGGAATATGATGTTGTCAATCATTGTGTAGAGCAGAATGACAATGGAGATGCAGCGTATGTGCGATCAATTGAGCTGGCGGAGGAGATCCTGCCCCAGGTACAATGACATAACTTAGAGAATGAAGTCAGAGATGTCCGGTAGATCATGATACAGTAACAGATCTCCGGTTGCGACAGAAAGCACTTAAAATAACTGATAAAACACAACTTATCATTTCTCTAATATACACACCGACTTTAAAAAGTCCCCACCCAGAAAATGCGCTCTTGCAATAAAACCGATGGAAAATCAGAAGCAAAACAAACCCCAAACAAAATGAGTAAAACTCACCTATAAAGATTACTGACAAAAGAAAAGTCATTACATTTACTGGTTGCTCCTTTCAAGCAAAGTTTGAGTATGGAATATGGCCACCACAGTTGTTGGTGCAAGCTTGAATCTATCGTCACATTGAACGGAGGAGTCTCGAAATCATCTGTTGGTCCAGATTATTCCATTCCTGCACAACAGCATTTCTCAAATCATTCAAAGTCGCGATGTTTCGATTTGAATTAACTCTTTGGCCGAGCTGATCCCGCAATGCTCTATAAGGGATAGATCGGGAGAATATGGGGGTCACGGCAGAATGTTGAGTGGTTGGTTATTGAGAAAGTTCGAACAAATTCTTGTTGTGTATGCCATCGAGCATTGTCGCACAACAGTCTGCATATTGCTCACCAGGAGGACGCCAGGGTCTGATACGCCCATCCACGTGACTCAGATAGGAGCAAGAATTGTAAGAAAAGAGAACGTCATCCCAATCAAGGCGAGTCCACCTGATAAAGCACTGGCGCCATTGTAGACGGACATCTCACGGGCCCTTATAAGCTCAGCTCCAACACGGGGCCGGCGATTTGTAAGCCCTGCTGCATGAAGTCGTCTATGAATTGTGTGTTCGTTTTCGTTTACATTCCCTCTTCTGCATTGAACTGCCTTGAATTTTCTGTGGCAGTAAGAAGATAGCACAATGCGGCGATCTTCTGCTGGCGGAGCAGGGACGATCTTGCACGGTGCCAGTGAGATTGAACTGATACAAAAGTCCATCAATGACCCTGTGATCACGATTGAATATGTGAGCAACCCTGCGCTGTGAGATTCCGGCCTGTAGCATGCCAATGGCCCGAGCTCTCCCCTCACTACTCAAATGTGCATAGCTGCTAAATAGCAAAAACTTGATTCAAGTCCAAAAAAAAATTGATTTTCTTGTTAAGGTCGTTCAGATGAGCAGCACAGTGAAAATAGCATCGCTTTACTCTCAACAGTTCAGAAGTTGCGGAACAAAAGGCGATATTAACAGTTTTCTGATTGGATGAGCTCAGCCCACAACAAACTTTGTGATAACAATTTGCGAGAGTATTTCATGTCTGAGTGAGCTCGTTCTATATCAGTCTGGTGAGTGTGTGCATGTTTATCACTGTTTTAATCAGTTTGAAAATGGGGACTTTTTAAAGTCGGTGTGTATATATATGTATAGGGATAGTTTGTGGGAAAAGTTGTCACTCTTGCTTCTTGATTTCACCCAAGACAGAGTTTGTCTCAGTTTGTCTCAACTTGTCTCAATCTGTCTGTTTACATTTGATCACAAGAAAACTTGGGTTCTGTCATACCAGTTTTCCTAACTGAAAGAAAGAAAAAGTCTTTTGTGTCTTTTGTTTTCTTTTTCTTCCAATTCTGATTCTTTTGGAATTTATTGTATATCAGTTGAGGTACTTGGTCAGTTGGTCAGTTGGTGTTGTCCAGGGAAAAATCCGTTAAATTAGTTTCATTTCTGGATGATGATGGATCTCCTACATCTTGCCCATTCCTTTAAATTTTATTTGGTTATTGTTGTTTGTTTGTTTTTAGATAAGTCTTAATGCACTACCTTTGCACATGTAATGCCACATGCACCTGGCCAGAATTCAAGATGCAGGCTGTCATGAAATCTGCACACTGGGCAGTTCGTGTAGTAACACATCACAAGAAATGATAACATTATCAAAATCATGTGTTAGTGGGAAAGAAAGGATAAAGGGGCAAAATCAGGGACACAAAGCACACCAAAAAAAATAGTTCCCATCAGTTCAAGTCTCCAAATCTAAAAAAGAACCTTCTGCAGGTCAAAAGGAAGGTACCTTCAAAATTTGACACAAATCCAAGTAGTATGAGCGGCGACAGGTCTTGTGAGTTTATTTGTACTATAAATCAATGTTTCTACTGCAAGGCTGTGCAACACCCTTTCTTTTTGTCACATTGTAAGCTTGGTCTAAGCCTGCTGCAACACGACACAGTTTCTGTCCTTTTTTACATTTTGGATGGATACAACAGAGATGCTCCTGTTTGTTTTAAACTGAAATGAATTTCACAAATGTTTCCACAGGGTCCTATTGCTCTTCGAATGGCCAAAGCTGCAATTAACCGAGGCATTGAGGTTTGTACCGGTATAGGTGATACTGTGCAGAGATCATCAATCCCCTCAGCTTTACATTTATAAGATAGTCAGTTTTCATACACAAAGAAAATTCCATTTGCATTTTAATTAAACTTCATGTGTCTGTGAGGTGAATGATTCTGTTGGGTGTAAGCTGAAAAAGCTCAAGAAAATGTTGCTGTGTCATCTTTAGACATTTGTAGCCACATTCCAAATCAGGTTGGGAGTAATTGTCATGTGAAAACTAGTGCTCATAGACCTCTTGTATTAATTCCTTTTTGTAAGGATGAAACATTTATACAGTCAGAAAGATTGAATCCTTTATAATATTTGTCTCATTATGATAATTTTGTCTACAATCATCAAGAGCCATGAGAACAGTCATATCAAATGGACAATTTTTGTCTGGTAATAAAAGCAAGTGTAGCTTTGACCAACTTCAATTTTTCCTCAAAAGTTGAAACTGAAAACTCTCAGATGGTTCAGAGATTTTGCCTTATGGTCTGTTCAAAACTTGATGATTTTAAATTGCATGTCAATTTCATTGGTTTTTTTTTTTTTTTTTTGCCCTTGCATTACCAGGTGGAAATTGAGGCAGGAATGAGATACGAGGAAGCCTACTATGCACAGGTACAGCTGAACTGCACATTCTTTCACATAGACACTACCAGTATATAAATCTATACATTTATCAAAGAATGCCAGTGAATCTGACAGCCAGGGTGGCTGTGGGAAAGTGGACTTGCCTTGAGTTAAAGGGAACATTAACCAAGAAGTGACGGGGGAAAGAACAAGACCACCAAGTTTATATGGTCCATGCACACAGTGTTAATCTGCTATATCATTTTTATTTTTGTCTTCTCAGTGAGGGGCATTAGTTAGTTTATTGAATTGCTGTCATCTTGTTGATGAGATTTCACTTTATTGAAGACAATGAACAAATCCCAAAGACTTTACACTCTCCAAGTTCAACTCTGTACACATCTTGACTCTTGAAAGTTTAATTAGTAACCATCACCCTGTCCAAATGCAACTCAGTGTACATCAGACTATCCAAATTCTACTGTGTACATCAGACTATCCAAATTCAACTCAGTATACATCAGACTATCCAAATTCAGCAACCAATAGACTATCCAAATTCTACTCTGTGAACATCAGACTATCCAAATTCTACTGTGTACATCAGACTAGCCAAATTCACCTCAGTATACATCAGACTATCCAAGTTCAACTCATTGTACATCAGTCTATCCAAATTCAAACTCAGTGTACATCAGACTATCCAAGTTCAACTCAGTGTAAGGTACATCAGTCTATCCAAATTCAAACTCAGTGTACATCAGACTATCCAAATTCAACTTAGTACACATGAGACTATCCAAGTTCAACTCAGTGTACATCAGACTATCCAAGTTCAACTCAGTGTTAATGGACTAGCGATAAACCAGTCAACAATCGTGGGAACACGGCCGAACCGAAAACAATGACCTTGATTTTAGTGGAAGCCAGCAACCTATTCTTAATCAAGCACGCTTAGTACCGATATGCCATTCTCTCAATCGTCAGGCCTGAGGCCACCAGCAGGTGTTGAAGACGGAGAGGGATAGGGGACGGGAGACTTGCGTCAGTGAAGCGAGTGCACATTGTCTGTGGAATCTAAATTATGCGTGTGTAGCGAGCGGTGTGCTGACGAGGCGAGGCGGACAACACGCGAGGCGAGCATATGAAAACACGTCATCGAAGCATTGTGATGCGACGTGATGTTATGGCACCGTGTACCCAGATGACCCACGTGGATAGTTACACTGCCACCTGCCCGGAAGTAACTCATTATTTTATCAGTGAAATTTGACCTTACCTTGTTCCCCTTTTCTGACAACTTCCACCATACCTAGTTTGGATAATCCAAAATATGTTTTAAACCGAAGTAATAGGTCCGGTCACTAAAATTTTGGTTTAAGCGTGTTCCACTGTGTATTCATGACTGTTCAGGTTCTGCTCAGTAAGTATCAGACTACCTAGTCAGAGATAATGGATCAATAAATCAGCTGTTAATTCAGTCCTGAGTTAGACTGACATTATTGAGGTAGTTACTGTGTAGAACAATACGATAAAGCTTTGTGATTTGTAGCCCCATTACACTTCCTTAGATTTGATTATAAATCTCAGTAGATAATGATGTTTATTGCCTCTGATTGGTAATATTTTACATTCACTGATCTATTCTAACTCAGGTTATTCCCACCAAGGACAGAATTGAAGGTCTCCTTGCCTTTAAGGAAAAACGCAGGCCAAAGTACGAAGGTCGCTGAAACAGCCAGCTCTACATTGGGAACTTGTTGGTATTCTACAATTTCAACTCTTTCAACAAAATTGTTTTTAAAAATGTTCTAATGTTCCAAGAGAGATTTTTTTTATACACAAATATTTAATGTTTGTGAAGTGATGTTATGTATGGAAAACAACATGCTTTTGATGTTCTAGTTTTATTAGAAAGCATAGCTTGATTTTGACAGAGAAGACACTTTAACAATTATTACTACTAGATATGCTGTCTTTGTGACTGAGGTGAAAGTAGGATATATATCTATATTAATGCAGTAAATGTTACACTTATTTTAAAAGAGAAACAAAAAGTTAGCTTTTAGTGAAAGCAAAACAATGAGTGTGAATAACAAATCTGTGTTGTTGTTGATTGGTGGCAGATTTTGTATGTGGGTGTCTGTGGACTGTGGAATCAGTGGTGAAGAAACATGCAATTTCAATTTCCGAGGTAGGGAAACATATAATTATGACTAGTGTGTGCATGCTGTTGTGTTGGAGTGAATCACAAACTAATGCAAGTTGTGCTGTATCTTGAAAACTGTTTATCATCCCCCACATCAAAGTTTAAACCTTCAGCATTTTGCCATGCAATCCAGGCAGCGTTGTCAGTGCCGGACAGCAAATAGCCACATGTTATCTGATCTGCAGTATTCTACAAGGAAACTCATGAGTCAGAAACACTCTTGTCCATTTTCACAAAGGGCACTCAACATTTGCTTTGTCACAGTTTTTGTTGCTTCTGCATTTAATTTTTTATTGCAGGATAACAAAAGTGTCATGGAAAACATTTTACACTTTCCTTTTGCAGATTCTAGTTCATACCTTATGATGAAATGCTTTGATTTGAATGTTTAGTTAATCAGAGAAAATACTGTATATATTGCATTTCTATCAAACACACCATATAAAACTTGGGTGCACACAAAATGAAATCCATACTCCTGATTGTTTTTACTTACACAATTGTCAGAAGATGTTGGGCTTGGCTATGCAGTGTGCAAGCTAAAAGAATGAGAAAATATGCCTCATTTGATGTTGCCATGTGTTAATGAATTGTTTCCCTCCCTATCCTGTGATGTTCCACTGCACATATAATGATTAATGATGACGCTCTTTTTTGTTTGAAAATCTCTGTTACGTCTGTCACTTGTTTGGTTTTATGATATTTCTTCTGTTTTACCAACGTGATATTTATCATTTTTATTATACAATTATACATTTGTAGGAATTTGCCCTTCGTTTAGAACCATTCATGACCTCTACAGATCAATGTGCCTTTCATGTATCCCACGTGCATGTGTGTGACATTTGATTAAATCTGGACTTACATTCATAGTTCACCCAACCAGGCACATTCATAGTTTACTCAACCAGGCTCCTTAGATTTGTTTGCAGACAATTTAAACTTTTTGAACCAAACATTCAGGTTTTGACACTGATTCATCAGAAGTTTCTGAAAAAACTTTTAAGTGAAAAAGCTGGAATCACTCTGGAAGATGATCCAATAATTTTTTATAACAACAGATAATGTTCTAAATCTGGGAGCTCAGCACATTGTAGGCATAAAATATTAGTTAAATAGCTTTTTTTTTATTTCCATTTTTGTTTACTTACTGTTTGTTTTGTATGTGTGACATTATTTGTCCTGGCTGAAACTCTGCCATCAGGTTGCCCCTATAGGTAGAATGTGCATGTATCCACCATCTTTAGTGTAACTGTAAGGACCCACACATCACCATGACGATTGTGACATTGATTTTGATTCGTTAGCTGATTTGCATTGCGAGTACGGGACGCGTCGCGAACCAACTGGCGGTTGGTAGTTCACTACAGTAAACAATGGCACGTGTGTACATGTTCAATGGGAGACATTCGGTCAATTCTTTCACTTCCTTTCCTTTGTTTACACAGATGGTAGGGAATCTGACCAGTTTGGATCCATCCTGTTGTAACAATCAACTACAATGCAACCAGCAGACATTTTAACCACATAGACATATCTCGAAGTTACACTAATCAGCTGATCCACTGGCCACCTTTAATAACACTCTGTGATGTCATGCGCATTTTAATTATCATCCATACATGTACGTATATTGTACAAGATTTAAATGTCATGAAGGACCAGAGAGGAACAAGTGCTTTTCATTGAAAGGAAGCCATTGAGATCAGTCATATCTGGTATGTGCAACTCTCAGTCTCTGGCCTGGTGAGGATACCATTGGGGAAAATGAAGAATTTGGTGGCATTTGGATGTATTCAGTACCAGGAACTGATGATACAAAAATGGTTGAAACACATGAAAGCGAAAGTAGTACATGTATTTCATTGTTTTCTCAACAATTATATTTCTTTTGTCCATACTACAATTATTGAGCAGTTGCCACCTTGCCTTTGTCATGAAATATATATATAGCAACATGGCCATTCAGAATGTCCAGTGATTTATTACATGTACCTTTTTTTTTTTATGGTCCAGGAAATATTTAGTTATTTCATCGGGTTGGAAAAAACATTCAAAAGAGGAAAAGAAAAATTGAGATGTATACAATTTGTTGTCCAACACACTGTAGAGGACACAGTGCTGTCATAGCATAACGTAATTCAAATAGGAAATTATATTTGGCAGGTGGGAAATAATGTCCAGTTTCCTAAATCGATATGAAAACAATTTATTATTGCCATTATGCTGCTGTTGCATAAACTTCTTGGTGGTATTGTACAGTGTCATCCACTGGTGTATGGTTTGCTGTACAGTTGTAGTGACTTCAAACATCATCAACAAAAACACAAAAGAAATGCCAAGATATGTTTTAGGTTTTGTCTTCATTTTGAAAACAGAAAATGTTTTCTTTCATTTCCCGAGATTGCATATTGTGCACAGAATGTATTTGTAGTTGAATGTTTGCAACATAAAAATGCAGAATTTATTTTATAAAATTTTGAGTATTGAAATATTTTGAGAAAATAAACAGTTTGAAGAAGATTTCTCATCGTCTGTCCAGTCTCACTAAGTCTTGCTTCATTTGTGTTTTTGTCATCAGTCTTTTTCCAAAATGTGTCACACTCACACCTGTTTCTGATCACACCTCATCTGTCTGTCCTTCTCTCTCTCTCTCTCTCTCTCTTTCTCTCACTTGCGCGAAAAGAACAAGTGCAAAATTTTGCCAATAAAATGCAATGACAAGGTGGTCTAGAGGCAAGGTGCTCGCCTCTCATGCCAAGGGTCTCGGGTTCTAAACCCGGGCAGTGTAGGCATGATGGAAATTGGGATTTTTCTCATATTTTCAAGTCCCTGATCCTATTGTGGGGTAGGATCGAGTACCTAGTCTTCTCGGATAAGGACGAAAAAATTCGGAGGGCCCGTGTGCACGTTGCGCATGTTAAAGACACCTTGGCAGTTGGAAATCGTAAAGAGCAGGCCGAACAGGCCGCTGCCCGGGCAAAATTGAAATTAATAGATTAAAATTTATCCATATCATCTCCCCACCAGCAACAACAAAATTTATTATTCATTATTAAATATATGTTATTATTAATAAATATTCAAATATTATTTGTATTGTGAGTTGTGAACTGTTGTGAGTTGTGTACTGCGCCTAACAGGCTGCGTCACAATTTGCTCTGAGATAGAGAGAGAGAGTGAGCGAGACAGTGAGAGAGAAAGAAGCAGTGTAGTGTGTTGAGCGCTTCGCCGGCGCTCCATTCTGCTCTGTGGTTGACAGGTTTCGTCTGTAAAGCGCATAGAGCATTTTAAAAATGGATCTGCGCTATATAAAATAATAATAATAATAATAATAATAATTCTGTCCCAAGTTTGTGATAATGAACATTTCTTTGAATTAAAGATATAAATCATCTATTTTTTTGAAAGAAGACGCTGGCACCACTTAGATTAAGAAAATTTCAAGTTAGAATTTAGAAAGCTTTGCACGGACTCGAGCCTAGTTATTCATTATTGATTCGTCTACCTACATAGTGACGAAGTCAAACTCCGCCCAACACTGGTGTCAACAACACATCACACCTTTTCGTGATTTACAGAAAGAACGTGCGTTTTTACTCTAACTACAACATGGTACGAGCATCCTCAGTGTCCTCAATAAACATTCAAAACAGGCCAATAGGAAATAACTTCAGTTTACTGTCCCAATTCATAAAAAAAAAAAATGATATGCCAAACACAATGAAAATCCAAAAACAGGCCCTAAATCAACTAATGTAAGCCTGGATCTCGCAGTGATCACAGAATAAAATCGAGTTCTAAATCTTAGCTAAACATTAATTTAAAAAACATCGTAAACCAGAGAAGAGGTAAGCCTACTCTAAGCATTCGGAACTTCATTTTGTATTCTTACGCGTAACCTAGCTCCGCTCACACAAGCATATAATTATGTAAGAAGAGAGTGTGCAATATCGATTTTTAAATTTTTTTTTATTTACACGATCGTATTTGTAAAGAAAGCATAGGGAATTCCTGCTTCGGGGTATAATCATTAGGATTTCGACACCTCTGTAAGTGTAACAGATATCAAATTACAACCGGATTCCGAACCTGGGGAAAATTTCCCCTATCCAGGGGATGAATTTTGCTGTCTCTGGACTTGCTCAGAATCATACTAAAAAAAAAAAAAGTTGAGAAGAAAATGTGAAACAATTAAAGATCTAAACCTGTTTGGTGAAAAATATACTTTCATTTTTTTAAAAAGTAAATTAATAAACGACCTTTATTTTATACGTTGCCGATTTTGTAGTCTATTATGTTGGAGGAGAAAAACTTTAGGATAAACCATCGTCGCCTTAGAATGACAAGGTTGTAACTCCCTTCCTTCAACTTTTGGGAAATCGAGAATTGAAGTTTCATGTCATCATAGCTTTTAGAGCAAAGAAATATTTTTTTCTTTTTAGAAATACTTATATGAGTTACACACTGGATGTGCTTGATACTTTGAGACACAATCGAGACGGCCCGCAGAAGTAGTGTGTATCTATATTTTATTAGTCTGTGGTGTGTAGCTCTCAGACTAAAATGGAGATGGGCAGGACACCTAGCCAGGACACAAGATAAAAGATGGACAAAAAGATGCACAGAGTGGAGACCGAGGACGGGGAGAAGATCACGGGGACGGCCAGTAGGACGATGGAGAGACGACATCACAAGAACAGAGGGTGCGACCTGGACAAGGAGTGCGCAAGATCGAAGCAAATGGAAGGCATTGTCAGAGGGCTACATCCTGCAGTGGAGGGACAACGCCTAGGTTCAAGGTTCAAGGTGTGTAGCGTGTAACTTAGTTCAGCCAAAAAGTGGAGATAGAACCTTGTGTCATTCACACTTCTCCAGTTTCAAATCCAAAATTTCAAAAATCATGAGACTTGGTGTACTGCATCAATTTTTGTGGAAGAGTTACGTGGACACATTCATTTTCGACAAAAATCAACGTTTATTATTATTTACATTAAAAAATTTTGAGCCACAAAAACAGACGCATTTTCATCGGATAGAATCGAAAAATGTGACCGGAAACTGCGCTCTACGTCACTGTTTACACATTTCCGTCCGAAAGTGGTTTTATCACATGGGTGTATTCTGCAAGGAATTGTGGTGTAACAAAAAGATTTATTCTTCTTTGCATCGGATCCAAGTGTATAATGCGACTTAGATCTACATATAGATATCCAGCTGGGCTTTGTACATGGAAAATTTGCAAGATTTATCTTGCGCGGGTCGGCTAGTATAAAATATCATAGAAATTATCAGATGATAAGCCCGCAGAACTATTTTATTTGACAGTTAGAAAGTCCTACAAGCGACGAGTCACTAAAAGAAGATGTAATGTACATATAATATACATATTATTTTCATATTTGTATGTTTTGCAGTTACAATATATCACTTGAAAAATCGTTGTCGTGATATCAGTATGCTTGATCCTAACTTTTGTGTGTGTTTTTGCTCCTGTAATCAAGTTTCCTTTCTTCATGACAGTGAATGGTATTGTTGCCATACGTTTGATTGCAAACTACATGGGCCAATACACATGGCGGCACAACAGAGTGCTCCAAGAGCTCGCTAACATTCTAGGCTCAGCAAAAGGAGAACCTGATCCTCCTACTGTCCATCCAACTATATATTCACATCCGAAGGCGGGTTAAAATCATGGTGTGAAAGATCAACATACACGGCTAAGGAAAAGTCAAGCACATTAGACGGGTGCGAAGACTGGATCGTAGCCACCGATTTGCCGGACTGGGGAGGCTACCCAAGTGTGATTAAAAGGACAAGAATGAGACCTGATGTAGTGTTTCAGTTTCGCTCAGCCTCCACCAAACAAATAATCATGGTTGAACTGACAGTTCCTTATGAGAGTAGAATGGAAGCGGCCAACACATACAAAAAGGAAAAATACCTCGACTTATGCAAAGAGCTTGAGAAAGACGGCTACAGTGCAAAGATATTGCCGGTTGAAGTTGGGGCTAGAGGATTCGTGGGAAGCCCCGCCTACAGCCTTCTGACCAAACTCTCCATCATTGGTAAAAAGCGCACACAAGCTCTAAAAACCCTCGCCCAGACAGCTGGAAACAGTTTAAGGTGGATTTGGAACCGAAGAAACGAACCCGCGCTACATAAGGAAATTTCCCAACAACACGTTAAAAACGCGGGTTCAAATCCACCCGGAGAAACTTTCTAGTGAAAAAAAAGGCAGCAGAGAGGCACCTGGGAGTCATGACCTAGTTGTGGCCCGGCCCCCTTAGAGTGTAAGGAGTTCAGGGCCGAAACACTTGAACAATGGAGTTTCTTCTCTGAAGACTCTCTGTTGTCCGGCTCCCCCATGAGTTTCTAGTTACTAAGATACATGTGTTTCTGCTTTAGCTACAGACACAGATAACTGCCGCACAGAATCAATTGACAGAAACTGTTTTTTGAAAGATACGGTTACTTTTTTTCTGCTGATGAAGACGGAAAGGAACAATTAGAACCTTGGATTAACCAGTTTGAACGGTGAAAACACCGTTAGTGATTTTGATTATGACTGTTCTAAGATAGGAAAAGCTATGTACAAAAAAAAAATCATGTAATTAAAAGAAATAAAATTGTGTCATTTTTCACAAAATTAAGGCCACTATTCAGTAAAATGCGTTATTTGTTATGCAAACGGAAAGAAAATTTTCACAAAATCAGCGAAAAAAAAACAGCAACAACACCCACATGCTTCAGAAATCAAATACGATAGGAAAGTAATAAAGTGTAGATATCAAAACCATGGGGGTGGGGGGGGGGGCGATCATGTAGTTCAGATGGTGTTGATAACTATTGCCTTGTCAATGGCTTATTGTGCAGGGCAGGTCTCAGACATGTGATTCTCTTGATGAGATTTCATAAGCCATTCAGTAAAAGGTCTCAAACCGGAAACAGAGCAAGTCATGGTAGATTGTTTGAAAGCAACCCTTGATGAACACAGATTCTGGTACCACACGAGTTACGATAGGAACTGGAGCGTGTATTTTTGTAAACTAGATGGAATTTTAATTATGATGTCATCTGGTCCAGTGCTCAGATCTCTTTGGGTTTTCTACTGTCGACCATGTCCATTTTAAAATCAAAGATCTGGTCATTTAAACTAACAAAAACTAAACGGAGCACAAGGCACGGGCCAACAGGAATGCTTATACAGCAACCTGGAGACATCAGTGTTACCTGTGTCTGAAACAGGAACTTGGAGACACCAGTGTTACCTGTGTCTGAAACAGGAACCTGGAGACATCAGTGTTACCTGTGTCTGAAACAGGAACTTGGAGACACCAGTGTTACATGTGTCTGAAACAGGGACCTGGAGACATCAGTGTTACCTGTGTCTGAAACAGGAACTTGGAGACACCAGTGTTACCTGTGTCTGAAACAGGAACCTGGAGACATCAGTGTTACATGTGTCTGAAACAGGAACCTGGAGACATCAGTGTTACATATGTCTGAAACAGGAACCTGGAGACATCAGTGTTACATGTGTCTGAAACAGGAACCTGGAGACATCAGTGTTACCTGTGTCTGAAACAGGAACCTGGAGACATCAGTGTTACATGTGTCTGAAACAGGAACCTGGAGACATCAGTGTTACCTGTGTCTGAAACAGGAACCTGGAGACATCATTCAAAATAAATACAAACTATCAAAAGAAACAAACAAAAAAACCTTAAATTGTAACAAAAAACGTCATGTGACACTCAGAGAGCACTCCTTTTCGTTCTAGAAAAATCTACCAGGGGGCTTCCACACAGTACATAAGCTCGCAAGTGCCATGACAGGGGGTGGGTGGGAAAGGGGGAGGGGCCCCAGCGTGTGAAAAGCGCAGACTAAGCTCTTCAATTTGAGAAATGAATTCTCAAAAATTTGGTTCTGTTTACTTTTTGTTCCGGCAACAATAATTGTAGTGTACTGAAACAGTTAAATAGTCCACTCAAGACGTCACTAGTTTTAAAACATCAAGGGCTAATCATTGACATACGCCATTCCAATGGTCGCATGCTCGCAAAAGGAGGCTAAAGCCAAGCATTATCAAAATTTGCCAAATTCTAATGTATGAACTTTACGTATGGCCTCTGGACAGGAGAGAGAATCCTACTAAACCAGCCATGACCAACAGTCCCTGCGTTATTAATTTTAATTTAATTTACACAACTTTTCATACCCTGTTGTTGAAGCTGTGTGTACACGGTTCTAATTTTTTATTCTATTTTATTTTAGAACCGAATCAAAATCGACTTCTCTGTTTCGACTATTCTAAGTTAGAATAAAATCTAGACAGGAACAGTTTCTGTTTCCACGTTTCTAATTTCACTGTCTATTTAGAATCATCATTCACGCGAGTGTTTCAACGGTTCAATCTAATGCTGTCCTATATTAGAAAGAAAAGAGAAATTCGAATCTCCCGCTCTAAATTGTTCAGCACCAAATCGTTTCAGAACGTTTCCTATTTTTATTCCCACTTCCGTTCTAATTCATTGGTGAATCATGGCGGAGTGGTAAGGCAAGCAGCGCGTTGATCACTTCATTCCAAGCCCATCCCGCTATGTATGATACCCAGTCTCTCACCCACACACTCTTTCAGTGTTTCTTTTCCTCCTCTGTCTTTCTCCATCTTCAAACAGGTTTGTCATAAGTGCAATAGCCAAAATATCTTCATCGCTCGAGTCGATTCCATTCACCCCCAGTGGCTAGTTTGCTGAAGTAAGATGACTTCACATTTTTTATCTTCATTGAAACGATTTGAGAATATTAAAAACGAAACCGAGAAAGCGCGTTCCCGTTATTATTTTACTTTTTAGGCCGGCTCTATTCAGGCCTCTATCTAGAGGCCCGAATAGACAAAACACCCCACCGTTTCTTTATTCAGGCCTCTACCTAGAGGCCCGAATAGACAAAACACCCCACCGTTACTCTATTCAGGCCTCTATCTAGAGGCCCGAATAGACAAAACACCCCACCGTTACTCTATTCAGACCGCTACCTAGAGGCCCGAAAAGATTAAACACCCCACCGTTACTCTATTCAGACCGCTACCTAGAGGCCCGAATAGACTAAACACCCCACCGTTACTCTATTCAGGCCGCTAGCTGCCTCTAAGTAGTGGCCAGAATAGACATCCCCCTTATTTTAACATAGAAAGGCGCCAAAAAATGTTGGAATGTAGAACTGGAACAATTTCACGTACCGGTGAAACACAAAACAAATTCGACAGTTGAAATCTTAGATTATATCGACTTCTAAAAAAGGGGAGGACATTTAAACACGTTGTAATATTAGAAAGTTTAAGCCAGAAAAGTTGCTCCTGATTCCTTTTCTCGGACACAAAAACCAATCTTAATAATAATAATAATAATAATGGATGGCATTTATATAGCGCATATCCATTAAAAAAAATGCTGTATGCGCTTTACAGAAGCAACATGTCAAAATACATGGGTAAACAATTACAAACAATCAAACATGGAACTCTTAATTAAAATAGAAGGGGCATACAAAGACACCCTTATAAAAGCTCACACACACAACCCATATTGATACACACATAATAATAATAATAATAGATAGTTTTTACATAGCGCCTGTCACACTCACTTTACGGTTTTCTCTATGCGCTTTACAATCACCCAACTAGATCCAGATCTAGAATCTTTCATACAAATGACATTTTAACATCCTTTTAAACTGTGACAATGTTTCCGATCTGCGGACATCTAAAGGAATCTCATTCCACACCCTGGCCCCAACATGGCTGAATGCCCTTTCACCAAAACTTTTCAGGTTCACTACAGGTACTTTTAGACTAAGATGACCTTAATGCTCTTGCAGGGCGATGTAATTCTATAAGTTCTGAAATATACTCTGGCGACATGTTGTTGACACATTTACAACAAAATAAAGCCAATTTATATTGTATTCACTGCTCAATAGGTAGCCAGTGGAGCTCCTTAAATATTGGTGTTATATGATCTATCCTTTTTCTTCTTGTTATTAGTCTTGCAGCATTATTTTGGATTAACTGAAGTTTATTGATTTTACTTTTTGGAAGACCACTTAGCAGTATGTTAGTAATCCAGCCTAGAGAGAAACAGTAATGTTACAAGCTGTTTTGTTACTTCGGTAGTTAGGCAGTGCCGTATATTGCTGATTTTCCGTAACTGGAAATTAAGATTCCTACACAACTGACTAATAAATGGTGCATCTAAGATTGTGCCCAGATTTTTCACTTGATTTATCATTTTAATAAGATGGCCATTTACATTGACATCTGGTGGATTGATTTTTTTGTTTTGGATTCGTTATCAGCAAAACTTCTGTTTTCTCATCATTTAGTTTTAGTTTATTATCGTCCATTCATTTCTTAACTTCTTGTATGCAATGTTCATTTGTTTTTATCATTTCATCTAGGTATTCAAGATCACATGCTTTATATATTTGGCTATCATCAACATATTGGTGTTATTGAAGATCATATTTTCTGAAAATATCAGCAAAGAGGTTGGGTGTATAATGTGGAAAGAATTGGGCCTTTCTGCTATCACGGGCACGGTACTGAACAAATACCGACAAACCTTGTTATAACGTACATCAAAATAACGAGAACTTCAACTAGAATAAATTATTACCAGACAAGATCAAATGCTGTGTAGTATCACATGAACGTGGAAAAGACGATGAATTTACAAACCAAGTCTTATACTCTAGACCAGGGGTCACAAAACTACGGCCCGCGACGTCAGTTCATTCGGCCCACCATGGTACTTGATTTTGTTTGATAAAACTAGGGATATCTAGAACTACGGGATGGACAGTAACTGTTGCTTATGCGGCCCGTAAGTCTGTCAGTTATCCGGCCCTCTGTGAAAAACGTTTGGTGACCACTGCTCTAGACTATACGTTAGAAATACATTTCCTTTCTCCTTTAATAATTTGAAAGCCAGATATAACCTAAACTAAGACCATACTATTCAGTATATATATAATTCAAATGAATACGTGAAATCTTCAAAACAGGTCAGGTCAGTACTTAGCGGCCGTACAGTAGTTTACCTTGTATGGAAAGAGCGCTTTGGCTCACTGGCAAAAATAGCACACGGGTTCACTACCCAGTAAGCCCTTCATAGCCATACACTTTCAAATACGGTTTTGTTATGTTTTTTTTTTTGTTGTTCGTTCGATACCAGAGATGCCACGTGATTTATGCGAGTCTCTGTAGTCTTTGACACCTGCTAGCCGAATTTGAGTTTGAGTTTGGATTTTACGGCGCGTCAGCACGATAACGGCTACATTGCTCCCCTCACTTCAAGCTTCCATGCTTTTGGCGGACGGACGTGCTTTGGTACTGCTAACGAAGCAAGAACTCGCAGCTAAGTAAACTGTTTCACTTCGTTCCTGTCGAAGTCTTTTATTGTTCGTTTTTTTTCACTTGAATAAGGCGAAAGCCGAAAATTTGTATATTTTCTGTCTTCTCTTTAGTTTGCTTTGTATTGTTTGGGTTTTATTTCTCACGCGGGGCTTTGCAACATACAACCTTTTCTTTTTGCCCAATTTTGACTTTGCTTATAGCCCTGCTGCGACCCCACAGTTTTTCTGTGGTTTTTATGATATTTCGTGAATGTCTATTTTGGGTACATTTTCTTTATTTACGTTTCGTATTCAGAGTTGCAAAGTTTAACAAAGAATTAAATACATTCATATAATTTTAACACTTTGGTAAAATTCCAAAGAAGTTGTTTTGTATAGATCTGGAAAGTTTTGTACACGAGAATAAAAGTCATTAGAAATGAATATAATTAAAATTGGTCACTTGCACCATTATAAAATTCACGGTAGATTGTAGACCTATATCATTTAAATAAGTTCCATTTTATACAAACCCACTGATGTATGAACTCACTCTTTAACTGTATGACTTCTTCACACTGGCTGTTCCACATGGCTTATCGATATTCGTGTTTAGATCACTCTGTTTGACAATGGCCTTGAATAACTTCATGATGACGTCAGAGGCAGGACCAAGTTCAAAGTTGAAAGTAGGACACCGTGACAGGTTTTCCAATTCCTGGTCTGTGATAAACAACTGATCTTTAATGTGCTGTAAACTCTTTGGCAAAGTTTGCTCACAGCTGTTCACGCTGACGACGACGATGTGCCTGGGTCGCCCTTGGTCACTGTGTAACATGACACACGCTTCCGTCAGCAGGTCGAATAGACCACTCGCCTGACACTCGGTCTCTTCAGACATTCCAACTTCTTTATCCAAGACCTTTACTTCTGTACCCTGACTGGATTCACCTTTCCTTGTTTCTCGTGTGCCTTCTACTGTGGCTACAGTGTTCTCCACAGGTCCAGCTGCACCATGAACATCTCTCTGGTCAGCCAACAACGAATGTTCGTTATGGACGCTGTAGCTACTGCCAGTACCCTTGTCCTTCCTCTGTGTACCAGACCTACCCTGGCTACCACTACCCACTACAAATACAACAACTTTGGCGTCAGCAATTGTATCCTCTAAGTGTGTCAGAACTTGCTCCCCTGCATTTCCAGTTTCGTGTGTCCTGGTCACTTGCAGTCTAAAAGTTTCACGAAATAATCTGTTCAAAATGTTGGCCACTTTAGAGTATTTACTTTGAGGGTCGGGATTCCCCCACATGTCACAAGATGCATCCACAATGACGACATCATAATTAACATTGACATTTGAACTGCCAGGCTGAGATGATGATGACTCCAGGTCCGCTTCTGTATTGAACGCCTCGTCAAACATTTGTTTCCATACGGGATCACCAACTTCTCCTGGCCTCTCCGTGCGATACTCATTGTGTTGTCTGGACAAACTCTGTTGTGCCAACATCAGCATAGCTCGTCGTGCTCCCTCACTGTTTTGCCACGTCAGCATGTGTTGTCTGTCAGGTCTCAGTTGACTAAAGCTGATACATGCTCTGGCGCTGTTCAGATCGTCACATGCCAGATAACTAGAGACCCGACGTTCCAGTTCATCTTTTTCCACGTCACAGGCGGCATCATTTACACCTTGTTCTAAAGTTTGCAAATATGGTTTATGGTCGGCAACAAGCTCACAAAGTTTGAACAACTTTTCTCTACTGGCCCGACTGCCATTAAATGAAAACCGCGACTCTAATTTATCAAACGCTCCCCACAGTTCTCTATAACACGTGGATAATTCAGGTACTTTTGTAGCCAACTTGACTGCCACTTCCACGGCTCTTAGTAGCATTTCCTCGCATTCTTTCCAAAGATATTCCTTCAGACATTCATCTGGTTCTATCTCCGCCTCAAAGGCACAACACCATCCGTATAAATTGTATGCGTTAGCAAGATGAAGAGGATACTCATTTCGCGGGTTGAACCCGCTGTCAGTTATTAAGATCTGGCAATACTGTCGTGAAGTCGGATATTCTCTTTTCTGTGCGTAGATCTTAGCTAAGTCGTACACGGCTGGTTTGTTTTGATTTTGACTGATTTTGACAGATTCCGTGAAATGCTCGATGGCTTTGCTGATATAGGGATTGCAGTCATGAAAGGGTTGTAGTTTGCCAGATATAGCTCTAACAAGACGGAGAAGTCGTTGAAGATTGGGGAATTGTGGATCCCCACGGTCAATGATCTTTCGTTTTGACTGTTGTGGCTCACGGACAGAGTTATTCTGTTCATAAAGTACAGCTTTAGTTCTGTAAAGTAATCCCAGGTGATGATGGGCCCTGTTCGAAGGTTTAATTTTGACGGATTTCAGTAGTACCTTTTCGGCTTCTTCAAAGTCATTGGGGTTTCTCGAGTACCTCAATAACTGACCAACAATATTCAAAACCTTTACTGATGGTGCTTCATCTGTGATATTGAGAACCTCGTCAAGCAACTCCCTCCAGTGTTTTCTACCCACGATAACCTGCCACTCCCATGCTGCCAGTATCCTTGACCGTGGGTTAACGTCATCACCAAATTTCAAATATGCTAACTGTACAAGAGCAGCCGCCTGAAGAATCTTCCTATTTGAATTGCGACTGATGTACTTAAGTCGGTTTGCAGCTTCCAAGGCAAAGTTGTGCTGATCAATTCTTTCTGGACACTCGGAGTAAATTTGGAAATGGGTACATCTTCTGTAAACCATAGCCAACATATACTGAATGTGTTCGTTGTGGGGTCGAATCTTCAGTGACATGGACAAAAGCTGTATGGAACACAGAAGGTTTTCAGCTCCACCAAATTTACGAAACTGATATCCTTGTTCACTGATAGCCTCTACTTTAAGTTCACTGAAGATTTTCTCCTGACTCAGATCTTCCAAGCGCCGCTGGATCTTCAATGCAGATTTAAAATCCTTGTCAATGAAAGACAGAAAAGCAGAATTGGCCAATGCAACAAGATTCCGTTCTCCATGTTGCCTGAGGATGGCGGCATTCAACTCTTTAGCCTTTAGGCGATCATCAACCTCAAAGTAGGCGCGAGTAAGAAGATTTTGTCTCCACACTGGCTCTTCAAAGTCATCATCTTCATCGCCCTCCAGAGTTTCCGATAATTCTCGCCATTTGTTCTTACTGACGATCGGCACCGAAAGTTGTAGTGTATCGCAGGTCTCGTCCATCCCTTGGAGGTCAGCTTGCCCCGGGTTAAAAGAACATGGAAAGTTTTGCAATTTATCCCAGAGTTTTTCATCTCGAACTCGATTTTTGATGTCATTCCATTGGTTTTCCATACTGTTCTTTGCTGTCAGAAGAAAATAAAAGCATGATCAAGGGAGTGAATAAATTGAACATAGAGACAGAGATATATATGTATTATGGAAATAAGAAGGTAAATTAACCAGCGACACTCAACTGATGTACAACCATCATGATTTATTATTCACTGATTATTCTAAATGTTAAGTCAACCTGTCTCATGACACTTTGTCACAGACTGGCAAATTTAGGACTTGCAACATGCTCGGGTGTTCAACGTGCAGGAGTTACGTAATGATCGGTTTTTCTTTTTTACCCAACATGTTATTTGTCTCAGTCAATTTTGAACTTATTGTTTTCCCTCAAACTTGATTGTTCTATCAACTTGTAAATTGGAGCCTTTTATACGTCTGACAGGTGTGTGATTACGTCACCTTTGCTGAAAAAGCGGCCTGGGGGAGGGGGGGGGGGAGGCAGAGAGGGAAGGGGGTGGAGGGAGTGGATTTCGTGCATGTGAAAATAAGGCAGAAATCAGATTGACTACATCCTTACCTCAGGCAGGAACAACATCAGACATTGTGATCACAGCAGTGGACAATGAAAGTGACTATCGTATGATCAGAGCAAGAATGAGAATAAATCGAAAGCTTATGAGATTGAAAAGAAGACAAAAACCTTTCAAAATAAATATAGAAAAAATGGGAATACATAAGACCACATTCCAACAGGAACTGAAATAGATTCGAATCCCTGTGTAACAGCAGATGTAAAATTTCAGCACGTTATGACAGGGAGAGTCAGGTGATCTGAACTGCTACCATTTAAAAACGAAACTGTCTCGAACTGTTGTAGAAATAAATGAAAACAGAATCCGATGAATACTTAACACCAACGTTTAATAACTGTAGATGAACTCTGGACATCTCACAACTTACTTACGGGGAAGGCGCGCAGCTCTAACTATAAAACTTATACTGGATCTTGCACACACCCACACTCGCTCGCTTGTCATCCTTACATACTCATCCAGACAGAATGTTCAAGAACTGACTTGGCTTCCAAACTAGCACTACACAAATCCAGAAACTACGGAACGCATGAGGGCCATCTAATCGCACTTAGACACGTCACAGAATTGCATCACTCCAAGGCCAACCTAGCGCAACTTCCCCAACATGAAAGGTATAGTACGTTCTCGATTGACCTACAATAAAACAAAATGCGTCACACGGCGAGACATCAAAGGGAACTAAAAAATAGCACACGAGGGGTGCCCGAGGGTTGCAGACAACACTGTTAGCCCGTAGGACGCTACACCCTGAAGGGAGATGTAGCCTCTATTAATTTGTAGCAGAAGGGGTAAAGAGAATACACGGTCCAAAAGAAAAACCATAGAAAGAGAAATCAGAGGAAGGAGATATCCAGGAAGAACTATATAAAAAAAAAGGAAAACTATGCACAAAAAAGAACATAAGACGGACAAAGAAAAAATTGAACATGCTGAACTGGACAAGACATTGGAGAAATTACGAAGAGACAGAGACAGAAGGACAAGAAAAAATGACTAAGAGAATAACTGAAAGCGGCAAAGGACCACAGGAAATATAATTATAATACAGACAAGGCAGTCGAAAGAAAATCACAAGCATGTTAAAACAAAACGCATGAAACGACCACAGACAGAGAAGAAATCCTGAGTGTCTGTACAGATTTCTACAAAACACTCTACCAGAAAACAATAGAAATACACCAGAGACAACGGTAACAACAAGCCCCGACAATGATCAAGTACCACTACCACCTTTCAAAGAGGAAGAGATAGAAAATGGTCCTAAGAAGAAAAAAGGTAAAGCACCTGGAAATGATGGCATCACAAGCGAGGTATTGCAGATAAGAGGCCAATACATAATAAACCATCTAACAAAGGCATCCAATGAAATCTTAAATACACAGAAAGTACCTCTGGCCCCGCGGAAAATTGCATTTTGAAATTTAAAAAAATGCACTCTGAATGGCAAAAATTGCATGCAAAATACAGTGAAAATTGCACAAAAAATTGCGTTCATGAATGAACAAAAATACATAATTTATTGTTCATCATATAGCGCGCAATCCCTACTGCGTGGGCCCTGCGTGCTTTACAAAACAATGAGCCACCATTAATAACTCCCTTCTGCACAAATTCCCTAACAGCAAGGTGGTCAGCCTTGGATAATTGGGATGTTATGGGATGTTAGCAGCAGCAAACATAGCTACCCACTCCTGACAAAGTTCACTTCTCTCTGGAAGAAAAAAAAAAGAGTAGATTATCTTTAGATACAGAAAGTGAAAAAAGAAGATTATTATCCGTAACTTTTTTTTTCTCACTCTATCACATTATAAAAATCATTAAGTTATTAAACCCCACAGCTTTTGATTTTCATCCGATCCTTCCAAGATCAGAATATAAGAAATTCATAGCATGCATGTGCTGATACAGAAGCCTATACTTACAACACAGTTGAAATTAAAACTGTGGTGATATAAACTAGATCTAGATCTACATTAAAAATTTACTTAGTCTGGTGACAAGAGTAAGTCAATTATCTGGGTGGATATAATCTGAAATATGGCTTGTCACACAGAATTCACCTAAGCTGAAGAAAATGAATGTTTTTTCTTCCATGTAAATTCAGTGGAGTGAGGTAAAGAGACTAGATATAGTTTACTACTATTGTTTTGTAGTCTAGTACTAGTAGTAGTTCTCTTCATAATAGGCCTGCAAAAATCTAGACCAGATTGTAAGTTTTAAAAGTTACTCACTTCATTAAAGCATTGATTCATGGTTCCTCATTTAGAGCTAATGACCTAGGCCTACATTAGGTTATGGTATCCCCCTCTTCACCCCAAATTAGCCTAGGAACTGTAACTCGCATTTTCCCACTTTTTTCACCTTGTGAGGAAACTGTGCTTGCTGGCAACTTGCTCAGCACGTGCTGTCTCTTGTCGGTTCAAGCCTCACTGGCGCTCTGCAGTTTTCTTTTATTGTGTTTGTTTGTAGTCATATGGTGATCCACTGATGACTTCCTTGACTGTGTGATCGAGTACAGTATTGCATGCCCGACCGAAAAGTCTATCGCACGAAAAATATGTCTCGGTCGAAAATTGAGACTGCCGAGCGCTTGCGCTGGTTTTTGTTCCGGTTTTTTGGGCGAGGCATTTGGTTTTAGAAGGAATTTATCCACCGTGTATGATGTAGATAGGCTATGGAGTAAATCTTGATTTCTTGCTGCCGAACGAATGGACGAGGACCACGAGACGAGTGTAAACTGTGCGTGTGCTTGAAGGCCTAGATTACCGCACCGTGCTACTTCGGTAGTTTGTGCACGCATCGAGGGGCCTCAGCTTTCGGCTTGCCTTCGTTCTTTTTGTATTTCGCGAAAACAACAAATAATTTTCATTGTTTTCATCATCTTGGACCTTTTTTTTAAAAAACAAAATGCAAAAAATTGCGGAAATCGTAAAAATTGCGGGCGCGTTGCGGTAAATGATGAAAATCGCGGCCGCAATGCGGCGGCACCGAACACAATTTTCCGCGGGGCCAGGACTACCTGAATGATGGCCTGAAGCCAAAGTCATAATTCTTTATAAAAAGGGGAGACCAAACAGATAAAGAAAAAAACTACAGACCAATCGGCCTTCAACTACACACGTATAAACTTTTCACAAGAATATTACAAAGCAAAATGGAGAAACTGCTAGATGAAAACCAACCAAGAGAACAAACTGGCTTCAGAAAGAGCTACTCAACAACAGACCATCTACAGGCCCTTAATTAATCAGATAGTAGAAAAAAGCCAAATATAATTTATCACTGTGTGTGAGCTATATCGATTATGCAAAGGCCTTCGATTCCAATGAACATTTCACAATTTTTGAGGCCCTCCGAAAAATCAATGTCTATGAAGTTCACATCAAACTATTGCAAATATATATATCTCAGGAATCCTCTGCCAGAATTTACATCGATAACCATGTGTCAGAAAAGTTTGCCAGAGAAAGACAGGGAGACCCCATATCGCCAAAATTATTTACAACAGCAATTGAAGAAATAATTAAAATGTCAAACCTAGAAAGTGACATAAACATTGGGTTTCTGCAAAATCAAAACCAGACATCTGCGGAATTGGCGGTTTCGAGAGATGGCCGTTTAAAGGTTTTGAAAACGCATAGCTCTGGCCGCCGGTTACATGGCGGGCTCAGCGATACATCAAAGGAAGCGCCGTCCATTTCTACAACTGATCTATGTTTTCTGTGGATCTCTCGGTTTTAGTTGTTGAGAAAAGTGTAAAATGAAATGGTCTGTGTCAGATACACGATTTTCACTTGAAATTATTTCCCCTATTCACAGTACCCGTGTCGTGCGAACAACGGCGAAGTCCAGATTGTCACGGATCGACTATGCTCTCATGTATGCTAACAGTGCTCACAACATTACACGTGTTATTGTTAGATAGTGACCGTGAATAGAGCGTGCAGACTATGACACTAAAATATTCGCGAAGTTGTTTGTCGAGAACCAAGTCAAGTGAGTGATTAGGGTGTGCAGAGTGGAGTTATACTTTACTTCCTGTCATGCGCAGTTCTTGCCATGTCCGTCTATATTTCCCCAGCATAAAAAGGCGAGCTCACATTGAGCCCTGTCTCAAGTGAACTTGCAAGGAAGTATCCTTCATGGAGAGGCTCGGCCGTGCCCCACCTGAGAGTGGCCATAGAGTAAAGACAGAAAGTGAAAATACTGACGGCAGGCAGAGAAGTCCGTCAGCGAGAGAGAGACCTCAGCCCTGGTCATGTAATTACAAAGAAAGTCACAAGCGCTATCTGTCCAACCGTCCGCCCCTGTGGTGGACGACAATGTAAGTCTGCCGTACCTACACGAGTAGCTAGCCCTCGAGAACCGTGAACACGTTGGATAAGAGAAGACGAGCTGTCCCACACATACAGCGTCACTAGGGATGTTGTTATTGCTGCATAGATTATTGTTGTATTTGATCATTAGAAAGGAAGCAGTGTGCGCCTTGCCACTTATTATAAAGTGTAGTAGTAATTAATTGAGCCTGTCCATAATAGGAATAGCGTGATTGTTATTACAGATAGTAGGCTACTAGAACCATAAATTATGTTCATATATTAATATATATTGTATAAATTGTAAGTTATCAGTTAAATCATGCGGCCCTGCAGGCTTGCCAAAAGTGAATTCTTTTGTTTGTGTTATTTTTCACGTGTTTCTGGTTGAGTGTTGCGAGGCGAGCCTCTTGCAGTCGAGTGCTCTGAATAGTCAACACCCCCCCCCCCTCGTGACACAGATGCCTGATGTTCTTCCCCAGTCTTCACGGCGGTGGTAGACTAAAATGAATTCCGTCCAGATGTTTGCTGTCCAGTTGAAAGATTTCCCATGTTACTGATGGCGAGGACCATAGGAAGATCGTGCATTTTGAGATAATCGATGTTTATATGAAATGATTTCCCACTTTTTTATAGTCACTGGTGTTACATCCATACAAATTGAGATAGCCGGTGTTCATTTGAAATAATGTCCCCATTTACAAACGGTAATTATGAAATAAATGTCGAATATTATGTGGAAATATTCATTTTCATTGTAAAAGACACAAAACGAACTCTGAGTGGTAAAAGGTAAATCGGTAATTTCTGTTACAACCCCCTCCCCCTTCCCCTCCCCTCCCCACCCACACACACCACCCCAGACATTCCTCCCACTCCCAGTGATACTGAAGCTTTGGTTGCCACCGGCCTTTCATCCTCGGGTCGATCTCTTTGTTATTTACAGGGGTAAGAGGTTCAAACAGACCATGCGCGGTGGTGGCGATTCTTCTTCTTCTTCTTGGCAGCCCATCGGAATCCGATGATGACGCTGTTTCTCTGCTCTCAGCGATGACGGCGCATGTGGCTCAGCAGACCGAAGCTGGAAGCACACAGGTGCCCGCAGGTGTCGCATTGAAAGTTTGTATTTTGGACGAGGTGGACGCTGCCCTGTGACGTCTGTCCTTTGCCGCAGCGAGACGCTGTCGCCGATCCTTATCAAAAGCAGTGGTTGCCTTGGAGATGAGAGACCTCCACCCTGATCTACTGGAGGCACACGCTTCCAGCTGGCGTGGCTGAATGTCGCTCCACTTGAGGTTGTTTTTTAAGGTATCCTTGTACCTCAGTTTTGGGCGTCCTTGTTTGCGCGAACCCTCTTTCACCTCTCTATACATGACTTGTCTGGGTATGCGGCTGTCATCCATTCGTACTACATGGCCTGTCCAGCGCATCTGAGCCTCCAGCAGCATCGACTCAATGCTTGATGAGCCAGCTCTGTCTAGCACCTTCTGGTTGGTGACTCTGTCCTGCCAGCGGATGTTGATAATCATGCGCAGAGACCTGTTGTGGAATTGCTCGAGCTGTTTGATGTACCGTCGGTATAGAGTCCATGTCTCACAACCATACAGAAGTGAGGAGAGGACTATGGCTCTGTAGATCTTCAGCTTCATTGACTGCGTGATTCCTTTCTGCTGTAAGACTTTTACTCTGAGTCTGCCACGTGCTTGGCTGGCTTTTTGAATCCTGGAAGTGATCTCCTTGTCCAGTGATCCATCTGCAGAAATTGTGCTGCCCATGTACTTGAAACTGTCCACGCACTGCAGCTGGACTACCTCCATGGTGATGGCTGGCTGGGGCCGTGATGTGTTCGGGGCTGGCTGGACAAAGACCTCTGTTTTTCCAAGACTGATTGTGAGTCCGAACAGCCTGGCCGCATCTGCGTAACGGTCGACAATGACCTGCAGGTGGGACTCCCTGTGTGCCATGAGGGCACAGTCATCTGCAAATAATGCCTCTAGGATGAGTTTCTCTTCGGTCTTTGTCCGAGCAGAGAGACGGCGGAGGTCGAAGAGGGATCCGTCAAGGCGGTACTTTATGTAGGTCCCTAGATCCAGGTCTTTCACTGCATGAGCCAGAACGTGTGTGAAGAACAGGTTGAACAAAACGGGTGCAAGTACACAGCCTTGCTTCACTCCGTTGGAGATGGCGAAGGGGTGGCGATTACGTTGTTTGATATCGTTGGCGGTATTTTTGCCACGCCCATGAACATTTGATGAACACATTTACGTCGTTCATGGAGGCTCGATGCTACGCTACAGCTCATTGCCTATTGGTTTAGCTATGCCACTGTATGAAAGACGATAAAATGATCCTTAATTTATTGGCGACGCTTATTCGCAGATCAAGAGAAAAGCCCAGGTGCCCGTGCCATGAACACCGTGCAACGTTAGATATATCATGCTCACCCTCAAAATGTAGGCGAAATCATAAAGGTATCGGTATCTCCTTTAGCTTAATTTATTAACATACAGTCATGTGACTGTTGCCAAACTGAGATCATTCTTTACTGGTTTATTTGATTTACAAAACCAGAAATAAAAAAGCTGGATTTACACGATATTCATTCTATGCGTGCAATAGGTGGGGAATATCTGAAAGTCCTGAGATTTGCAGACGCCGTATACATGTACACATCTATACTCTCTGGTAGCACTTTGCACAGACGTCGTACAGCAGACAGAAACCAACCTAAACATAAACAAACAGAGCAAGAAGGTTGGCCTGAACATTCACAGAGACAAAACTAAGAACATGACAAACTATGATGAGATAGACGAAAAGGTAATCATTAAAAACAAGACCATTGAAAATGTCATAGAATATAAATACTTAGGCCAGACAAAATGAAAGCCGAAATAAACACCAGAAGAAAAGCAACATGGATATTCCTGGACCACGAACTCCCAATGTCCCTTACGAAACAAGTACTCAAGCAGTGCATTATTCCAACGATTACATCTGGTTGCCAAACATGGTCGAGTACAAAATAATTTATGAACAGATTTAAAACCACCCAGAAGGCAATAGAAAGAACAACGCTAACGTCAGATTGCAAGATAAAATCTCTCACGCTTACATGTAAAAATAGGCAAACAAACAGCAATAACGGACATAATAAAATTCATGCTACATCAAAAGTGGAATTGGGCTGGACATGTGGGAAGGATGAATGGACAAAACGCTGCACTGAATGGCAACCAAGGACAGGAAGAAGAATAAGAGGACGACCAGGAAGAAGATGGCAAGACGACATAAAACAGAGAGGAGGACACGGATGAGGAAAATATCAGACAGAAGAATGGAAATCATTTTTTTTATCGGTGGGCTACATTCTGTAGTGGATAAACGACGCCTAGATCTAGGTGAAAGGTGAAAGATGTGAGAATAATGCAGTTGACGGTCAGACTCAGACCTCTGAGGGTTATACTGTGCAAGCATTTAGAGTGCCACCTGACGTTTTGACGGAAGAATCTGAGAGGGAGTTGGGGGTGGGGCAAAGAACAAAGGAAATTTAATAAAACTCAAGCTTCATAATTATTTATTGGGCATGAACTGAGACCCCATTGGTTTCAAACCTAAGTTCATGGTTCCTAATAATATTTAAAAGGAAGTGCTTAGAGAGGGACACATGTCCCCCTCTAAGCAAGTGCTTACAGAGGGACATATATGTGAGTGTGCATGAGAAAACCAGGCTTAAGTCGGCAACATGTCATTTTGAGTTGTGTACATATGATAAACGACAAGACACTTCTGATAAATTGAAGTCAGTGTGTCGCGAATGCGGGTTACATGGGGATATTTCGACTGACACTCTTTCGAGGCCCGCTCCCACAATCGACGAACACACAAAAATAAATACTTGCACTCTAAAAACTAAATAAATCAATTGCTTTCAATTTTAGCAGAACTGTAGGGCAGTTTAATTACAGGAATTAATGTAACAAATATAATTATAAATATATATATCAATTCAAAGGCAACTGAATCTAACTAATGAAACTACCGCTTTCTATAAAGACTAACGTATTCAATCTAACTACTTGCAGGTCATATGAGTTATATGGCAAATAGAATCCGCGCACGTGGCGACGGATATAACAGTTTAAATTCTATTAATTCAATGAGACATGTTATGATATGGACATTTCCTCTAGACACGCCATGGAGAATGCTTGTACAACCATGCGTTGTCTGGCGGTAGCTCTGAAACTGTCTTCAAAAGTAAGTAGAACGGTTCACTTTCATCATTACAAATTAGTATGGACTCTCACCATGCGGCCCTCACTGGGAGTGAGAGCGCTGGATGTAAACGCTGTGGTTTTATATCAAACCAAGTAGCTTAGGCTCTGGAGCTTTAAATCAGGCTCCTCACAATGGACTGCTCAACTGCGTCTCTATGTCTCTCATCTGGCTGAGGACTATCGCCGACCACCTCGTAAATGGATTGTCTACATGTGGCCCAGAACTAAGTTCTGTATGGCCTTAAATACTGGACTGCATCTGCAGCTTACCGTCCAGATTCATACATTTGATTGGTGCAACCACTTCTAGCTCAGCTGCCGAACTGAGTTATTTTAAGTAACAGCCCCACGCAACGACCTTGGGTCGACATCAAAGGTCGAATCACTCAAGACAATAAAATGTAATTTTATAGCAATAAATTCTTAACATGTTCAAAACCCCGAGCTTTTACTCTGGATCACGGTATTTTCTGTACGTCAACAGACGTCTCAATAACATTTAATTCCTACTCACCCCTTCCCTCTTTACTAACCCTAGTTCAAAACACGAGATACAACAAGTGCTCAGTCATGCACACCTACGCTGTCCGTCTATCCTTCCCCACATCTTCTGTCTATCTATTATAAAAAAAACTGTTCAAAACAACTTGTTTACGAGACCAAGTTATGCTGGCTCGCACAATAATTACGTTTGTAAAAATTACTCACTGCTCTCTCACAAAAATTTAGTCAGTGGAAACATTTATGAATTAAATCTGTTCTTGACACAGTGACCCCCCTAAAACAAGATTTTGAGAAAACGGCATTTAACCCTATAAGTGGCAATAGCCAATTGACCAAGTAACATTGGAGTGATTGATGTTAGGAGACCGTAGTCTAATTACAAAGAAGTTGTAGAGATCATAGTGAGTAGTGTTCACTGCTCATCTACAGTTTACCTTGTAACATTCCACAGTCCCCTAAACAACAGCCAAGTTGGAAGTTTGTGTCGGACCCATATTTTCACTTCAAAGCCGTTTTTCTCAAAATCAGCTCTGCCGTCTTATGCCGGGTTTTCTCATGCACACTCACATATGTGAAAAACGTCATCGAAATATGGTGACTTGCTATTTTTACTCAGCCAACCGACGGATATTCTATTTTGGGAAGTTTGCCTGTTTTTGATTTCGATCGTCCAACATGGCGGCGCCCTCAAATAGCCTGTAGGCTATTTTATGTATGACCAGATCGAAAGATCTTCCCAACCCTAAATCTCACCCTACCCCTAACACTAATTGCCATGCCGACTTTGACAGCGCATGGTCATACGCCATCGTGCGTAAAATAGCGAAAGGAATATTTTGCAGAAATACGTAAAACAGCTTACAGGCTATTTGCCGTCATACATAAAATAGACATTCCGCACTCTCGAAATAAGTAAAATATCCTATTTGCCGCCATACGTAAAATAGACGCTCCGATGTTCTGTCACCTTGTGATTCTTCTCACACGTATAGGCTAGCACAGCGGTTGGTGCATGTCCCTGGTAGTGGTAGGCTCATTTTCTATCCTGTCATTCTTTTACCTCTGTCTATCATCTGACTTTTCTCAGCACAACGTGGCTGTTATCGTGTCATTGTGCTTGTCTTCAAACTTAAACTTAAACGTACTGGCGACACAAACAGATTAAATTTGGAGCGCATATTATTGCTCCGGCATCTGTGAGATCCAGAATTAGATCTAGATCTTCAAAAATATTTATTTTGTTTCAGAGCACACACTGCATAATACGTTCTAACTATGCCCCTCCATGCTAAAGGAACTGATCTATGCAACTGTCCCTCTTAAATCCTGCGCTGAAAGATATCTTAAATCCTGTGCTTAGAGACATTAAAATAATGTGATGTGTCCCTCTGTAGTAAATGTAAGCACACATTTAGAAGGGGGGGGGGGGCGCATGTGTCCGTCTGTAAGCACACATTTAGAGCGGGATATGTGTCCCTCTGTAGGCACTTGCTTAGAGGGGCTCGTGTCTCTCCGTAAGCACTTGCTTAGATGGGGACATGTGTCCCTCTGTAAGCACTTGCTTAGAGGGGAGCAGGTGTGTATGTCCCTCTGTAAGCACTTGCTTAGAGGGGGACATGTGTCCCTCTCTAAGCACTTCCTTAAAATATAAATTCTAATTTTAATACTAGATCTGAGTTAGGCATTGTTCTTTAGTGCTGAGATACGGAATGGTGGGAGGTAAAAGGATTAAAGAAATTTCAGATCAGCAAAAGTTAACCCACTCATGTTACATTGACGAGAAGAAAAAGTTGTATGTAGCGATCCCATAGCCTTTCTGTGGTTTTTATAATATTTGGTCAAGTATGTAGGCTACATTGACGGGAGTGTAACACAAGACGTTGAACTGTGCAGATCTAGTGAAATAATGATGGGCTCCAATAAGTTGATGAACCGTGTTGAGTGGATGTTTTTTTAAAACTTTTTTCTCCCTCCACATTGAATTGTTTACAGGTGAACTTACTGTAAGAGTTTTACAGGCCCATTTTATCACTGGGTCAAGTGGTTTAGCTCCCTCATTTCCTGTACAAACCCAGGCATAAAGAACATGTTCTGATCTTGTCAGATTAACTTGTTTACACGGGCGTGGCTTCCTCATAATCAAATATAATCAGTGATTACCCTTCGAATATTAATTCTAGAATTACTACGCTTATCAGATCGAGCCCAACTCCAAGTCCATTTATTTAGTTCAGCATTCATTTCTACCTCGCTATTTGCGTTTGTTATAGTCCAATACTCCTCACCGAAAAGCATCTTTATAGTGAGCTACACATTATGAACTGGTCCATAATCAATGATTAACAAAGACGAAGAAGACTTGACTACACCCAGAAGCTATCTTGAGACAGAACAGTGGGGGGGGGGGGGGGAAATAGGATGATAATCAAAGTTTGACCTCATTTTACCTATGCAGGCTTTTCACTATGCGGTCGTTTTCATCCTACTCGAAAGGTAAAGAGTACAGTGAAAGAGTTTGTGTGGATTTTTTCTTTGTTTGGGGTAATCTAAGAATAAGTGTCTCTATGGACAGCAAGAGCTATCAAAGCATAACAATATAGTCTAGATCTAGTAACTAAGCAAAATCAATCGAACGTATCAAGATCGATAGGTCGATCGAACCTATACCGCAACAGTAGATAGCCACTTCTCCGAGATCGCTGCACATTGTTGTGTCACAGAGATGCCACTTAAGCACTTTCTGCTTAATGGGTCCTTTTCGAGAAACTTTATGAGATGGTAGAATAACAAAATCTGTGGCTATGAATATGACAATGAAAACTTGCCGTTATATTTTTAAAAAATGGATGAAAAATGTGCGCCTATAAGTCTGTTAGAATGAATGAATGGTATTTTCAGATTAGTTTAGCTTGTAAATTGCTGCCTTCCTGTCTTGTCGACAAACATTGTCAGCTCTTTAGATTTTGCAGTGCATAGCACCGGTTTCATTGTTTTAGTCACATGTATGTATTTCTATGTGAATGTGATGTAGCGAGACGTCCTAATATAAGGATTTTACTGGCTTAAATTCTGATTACCCTCTGCAGAGGGCCACGCTTCGCCCCTGCTTGTTTATGACATTTCCAAAGATATTTCCGTGGTTCATTACTGTTTACTACGTTTAGCATAGTTAAAACAACCGTCAATCAAGAATTTGAAAACATTTGGTATATAATTATGACTGTGCACTCTCTGATTATTGAAACTAATGCAAAACAACGGTTCAAAAAACTGCAAACATGAATACATATTGTTACATATAATTATGTACTTCTTAATATTTATTTAAATATATATATACAATTTTATAACAAAATGTGTACGTAACATTAATAATAAAAACGTGTGTTCAAATTTTGTTCATATGTTGTGGCTGTTGGACATCAGAAATTTATCGTTTGTGGTTCTTACATGAAACAAGTTTGGCCACCCCTGGTCTAGGGCATCATTAATAATGCAAACCTTGCTAAAGCCAAGATCAGACATCAGTGTCATGAAACGAATTTTACAAACTCGGCCAGAGGTGTTATATATAGCGAGTCTAAAACATTTTTTTATCTGTGAACGAAATTTTATGACAAAATGTCATTCAGTAAACGATATGAGATGACAAAAATCTGCGCAAACATTAGTTGTGAGTTGCTGATGTATCACAAAGAAATCGGGGGGGGGGGGGGATTAAGATCGATTCTATTTATTGTGGAAATGACCGAGAAGTCACTAACGAATTCATGTATTTCTAATTTTAAACTTTTCGCATTTGGTCAAGAGATCGGGCATTTTCTTTCAGACCGAAGACTTCAATATATCATAATTATGAGCAAAGTTTGACTACTGCAGTCGACGTGCTGAGATATTACAAAACCTCCAATCCAAAACTATCGGAGACAAGAACCCATCAACTTTGACACCATTGTGAACTTGGCAAACTTCTTTACCTTGTAATATTTACTGTAATCGAAAACATTCATGGGTATTTTTATTCTCGCTGGAGATGGTAGCTTGGGTGAAGATGAAATGCTCATGTTACGCAAATAAGAAAATATGTGTTTATCCATTGTGATTTAGCTGAGGAACCGTCATTATCAGAAGGTTCCTTTTTTTTTGAATGATTACACTTAGTCGTGGAATACATAACATATGATACACATACACTCCTAGCCTGACATCAAATATTATGTCACGTTGACTAAACATATGGAAAACAAAGCCAATCAACTGACCTTGCCATAACATTTGATGTACGATATATGATTACGTGGTTTTTTTTAGCGTTTAAAATTTGATGGTCGTTCAAATCAGAATTTCATATGTTACTTAATGATCGTCAAGTCGTCGGTTCAGGGCAGAAAGCGACTACCTCCATTTTCAAATAGGAGATAATCCCTTCTTGCGCTGAACCGACGAAATGAGACTTATCATAACACATTTCATGTGATACACTTTGATAATTCTCGACGATGTTTTTGTAGACAAAATTATAGATCCCATAAACATAAATCTGATAACAATCTTGTTTTTTTCATCTTTACAACACATCAATCTATAATATTAAAACGCATTTCATTAATTTTTCTGTGCTCTGGACAAATATCTTCCCAACTTTCCATATTCTTTTTTTCAATCCATCCAAATTTCAGTGTTTAGTGATAGCTCTGGAAAACCCGAATAACAGTGTTTGTTTATGGATAGACATGATAACTCGAATCGTTTTCTTCAGCCAGCCACATCTTCGTCTGTGTAACTTCGTGCAGAGGAAGTTTTGGATGTGAATGTCCAATTTCTCCTGAAAAAATTGAGAATTAATTTGAGGGTGTCGCCTGAATTCCTATATAAAACGCCGAGTGCTAGTAACTTAAATCAGCCAGAAAATCAAAATTAATTCTGAAACAACGAAAGGACTTCAAAGGAAACAGAGTTTCACATTGATTTCCCTTCTTTGCCAATCATTTTTTACTCTTTGATAACAAAAAGGTCTATATTGTGTATACTATTGTTCTATAGCCTATTCTACTTCCCACAAGCTTAATTTGAACAGAGAAGACATGGACAACAGCAACTGGGTAGTGAGGACACGGACTGACAGTTCAAAATTTTCTTTTCATAATTACAGAATCACTTTTCGAAGAACTGGCTAAACACTACACGTCTATCCAACAGATGAAGTATGCAAACACAAAATGTCCATACCTCCGTGAAGTTTCCTCTGCACAGAAAGTAGGCTCAGCCTCAACGACGACTGCACAAATTCCTGTCGTGTTCGCAGCTTAATTGCTTACTGGACCGGATATCAGAGTAGCGACAGCTGTCAACATGAAAGTCGTAGCATAGTAAACATAGTGTGTTTCAGAGACACAACTATTATAAGGCTTTCACTGTCGTGCAGTGTTTATCCACACACTATCAGAAATAATTATCGCAATCCCAGACAGAAAACCTGCACACAGTAACAGACGAGTGCCCTCCTGGTCCTCAGCTCAGTTTCCAAGAAGTCAAACGTGAATGACCTACTTTCAGTTTCCAGCCTGCAATAACGATAAGATGCAGTCTAGACTGCGCAACACACTGACGTTAGGCTGTTGTATGGCCAGTTCGAGGCTTGGTGCAGTATTGTTATGTAAACTGTCTGTGTCGCAGACCTGCCTGCACTGGCTGAAATATTGACTGATAGTGCATGTAGCAGACGGTGTGCGTCAGGCAGTTAGAGTTAAGAAAAACAAAAGGACCAAACAAAAAAAAATATTCCCTTTCTTCCCGTGGTTAATGCATAAAATTATCATAATAAAATCTTTATAAAATTTTAAAGATAGAGAATTATTTCACCTGTTCCGTGCACTAAGAGATTTATTTTTCCGTCAATGTGAACATGGGTGTAATCATTGCGTGCATTGAACCGGTGATTTACGTCACATTCATTGAAAACCTTGTCCTTTTTCGCATGATGTAATGAAATTCTAATGATAATCTCGTCTAGAAAGTTCGTCAGTTTAAAAATCAGTTTGAGAAAGCTTATGATCGCATTGGCATCGTGTTTTGAAACCATGTAGAATACTTAGCCTACAGCTGCCTTTCACCGGAGCGGCAAATAAAAATTACAGAGGAAAATCAATAACAGGAAAGGTGTAGTTGAACTATAGGCCTACACATTCTATTCAGTTCAAAGATTTCATAAATCATGCCCAGTACGTACTGAACAAAATTTGATTATCTTTGATATATATAAATGTTAGACTTCAACGCTGACCTAGGCTTGTTTTCCTTTTATAGTTGATGGAGGAAAAGAGTAGTTTCTACCAGGTCTTTCTAACCTAACTCGGCATGCACATGAGAGGCCTAGGTAACTAATGTAGGCCTAATATCTGTGTTCTGCACAGTTTTACTACACGACATCAATACAACAAACAGCTTAATCAAACTGTTTTAAACAGACAGACAATTTGTACAATAGTATCCTTAATATTTCATTGTTTATAACTCCATCATGTAGAATGATTCAAAGAAAGTGAACAGTTTTCCATTGTGACAAAGAAGAAGTGTAGCCTAAATAACCATTTTTTTAAAAGACTTTATGATTAATGATGAACCAGCCATGGGAAGTAGGAGAAGAGACGAAATGATCATTTTTTGTTGTTTGGAACCAAAACCAGAAAGGGGAATTTGGGGAGGAGGAAATTTGGCCCACCATCCTAATTGCACCATGCACTGGTACTGCGTGCACTACTGGCACTCAGTAATTTTGATCCCAGAGAATGCTGCAGGCAAGGCTGTGATCAAGTAGTCATGCTTCACCGAGCTTCAAGGGACCAAACAGCCGCTAGGGGCGGGGCCTACCGTCATGTTTACTGCGCAGTTCTACACTTCACCATCGCTGGCTGGGAACTGAAAGAGGGACACTTTTGTTATTGAGTTCTTGGGAACTGAATTGAGTACTCATAATTCGTTGGGATTGCGTTATCTGACTATAAACACAAGTAAAGTGCCCACAGCAGTTGTGTGCCTCATTATTACATCCTTCACGTAGACAGCTGGTATTCCGAAGTCACGAAAACAAATCTTATCAACCCGGACAATTCAGGGATCTGTGCAAATCATCGCTGAGCCTTGATCAGATTTCTGTGTAGAGGAAACTTTACGGAGGTATGGTGTGTGGCCTAATGATTGTTTGCATAATGAAATTTTTCTAATAGATAGACGTGTAGGCTAATGTTTAGCCAGTTTGTGGGAAAGTTTCTCATTGTTGTTTTGATTCTGAGAGCATGACAAAACCATTTGAAGTGTCAAGCTGTGAACTCGGTTGATGTCGGTTGTCCTTGTGTGCTTTGTTTGGTTTAGTTTTAGGGGAAGTCAGACACACATACAGAATTTTTCATATTATTTGAAGGCCACAGGGGAAAAACCGGACATGTCACATTTGACAACATTTGAGTTATTTGAATTTTAAACTTTGTAAACCATTTAATTGACGTCTAAACTCCTTCCATCTTAGGACATACCTAAATAGGCCATTTTTAAGTAATGTGAGGGTAAAATTTGAGGATTTAAATTTTGAATTTTTGTAAAAAGCAGGAAAAAAGCCAGTGACGTCATATTCGGACATATCCGATTTTTCCATTGGAGTTAAAATATATCCACTTTTCATTGAATTTCAACAGCTTATGGATACAGACTCGCAAGTGATGTTTTCAGTTTGTTTGTTTGTTTTTGTGTACACACAGTCCGCTGAATGAGTGGTTCTTTTTTTTTTTTAACTCATAAAGTCAAATATAAGGTTAATACGTTGAAAACCTTATTTTGCTTCTTTAGAAAAATACCTAGATAATTCATGATCTTTTCTTCTTTTTGTGTGTGTGTGTGTGCGCTCAGTCTACTGAGTTCTTTTCTCAACCTACTTTAGGAGCAGAAATAGACTTTGAGCTGCTAAATGAAAGTTAATGAATACAAACACCAAGGAAGTTAACGAAACACAGTACTTTATATGGATAATAAGGGAGTTTTGAAAGTAATCATGAAAAAATTTATTTAGTCACATGACGGTTCAAATTAAAAAAAAATTCCAACTCCTACCCCAACCCCATTTCTCGTTCCTGACCAGTCCAACTCATTTAAACAAAAACGTACTCTCTCTGTCCTTTACTCTCAAACCAGTACACACACTTGAATATTAGAGAAACAAACTCATTTTCTCAATGACATTAAAAAGACTGTCCAATATTGTATTAATCAGATAATAAGAATTAATACATTAAGTATTAAGTTTATTAAAAGTGCAATAAGGTACACTAGTATCTTCACTTTAGCAGGAGTACCCGAAAAGAGAGGCTGAGTGAGAGCAAAATAAACCAAATAACAATATTATTTTCTTGTCTTGCCCCATCTTACAGGAAAAATGAATCAGTTTAGTGAATATCAACTCCATACTTCATTTAAGCTAACAATCAAGAAGCAGAAAATAAAAATTGATACTGATTTTCAAAAATTCACAAGAGAGCAGGAGAGAATAACACCTGTCAAAAAATTACCAATCTGAAAATAAAACTTGCTCATTTCACTAACAAAAAAAATGTTCGAAATAACAAGGAATACAAAACAGCCTGCAAGGTTTTTACTCATCAATGTCACTTTCCCAAGTGGCAAGGTTCATTTTGCTTCACTTTTCTTAGGTTTGTGCCTTTCAATCGTCGTCATTCTGTCAAGGACGTCGTCTATCAACTGCACCTACACTAATGAGTGTAGCAATCAAGGTAACCTCTTGGGCATTCTTCGTGTCATACAGTGTGTTAAGTCATCTTAAATGGACTGCCTCTCCTCGTGACTTATGGCCTCAAAACACCTAAATCTGGTGCAGTTACAATTCTCGCCTGTTACATGGTTAGAAATGCATTGTTTTTTTGTTTTTTTTCTCTGCCTTCCAGTAATTTTCTTCTTTTTGGGGGTTTCAGTGGGCACCGGGCCTTCATTGTTGTGAGCCATTTTGTCTCTGCTTTGTTGTGAAAATGCTGTCCTCTGGTTGGCTTACTTAGTCAGATGGCACTGGGGGATTCCCCTTTTGTGGACAAATCGGTCTTTTCCCTTTTACAACACTCTTTGAGATGAAAGATTTGAGTGCGCTTTATAGCCTAAGGTCCATAACTTAAAATATGCAATTATGTGACATGTCCGGTTTTTCCCCTGTGGCCTTCATTTGAGAAGGAACAATTATTGGCATAGAGAAAGAAAACCGATGTGAAATTGTTTCTTTTCCGCCTTTTCATTGAGTCAAAACTTTTATCCCCTTCGCGAAGTTGGTGGCACTGTGTTGCATCTGCAAGCTACCCCTTGCCCTTCCCCGTTGCTTGTTATACTGGTGACTGAGCACGTGTTCACTTCTTTCCCCTTTTATTGTTGACGTTCGCCAGAGTGACCTTGCCCTCCCTTTGTTGTGAGTAGTTTTTTTTCCTCGCTCGGTTTTCGTAAATATTGGTATGTTCCTGAACATTCGATAATATCGTAGAACTAGATGTTTACGCCAGATTTGGCATTGAGTGATGTAACCTGGTGACGTTTTGATACGTGATTGGTTAGTTTATGTGTTTCGGGCGAGAGCAAAAGTTACATTTATTTCGGGAATTTTCTGTAGAAATGTCTATAATATAATTATATGGACCCATGTGAGTTGTTGGTCGGTGAGTAAGTGAGTTTTCCTTTCCGCGTGGCGTTAGATATTTAGTTGTTCGCTGGTGCCTTCCTAGTATTTTATTGTTAAGATACAGTTATTAAACTTTAGTATTATTTAATCGATCGTCGGATCTCGTGGTTTTTGTTCTACAGCTGTAATAGTTTCGTTTTCTAAAGGGTTCTAGTTAGATCAACTAACTCCCCCCTACTGTAACGTGCTTGAACAACCTCAGCTGTTACACACTGCATGTCTTATTGGAAACTCGGTAACGCCCCCTGGCTGTGATTTCTCAATCTTCTCACGAGAAACAAGAAATACATATTATATACAATGCTTCTCGTATATCAAAAAGTCACGCAAACGATTACATGTACAAGGATGGGCGAAGACGACACTTTGAGTTTGAGACAGAAAACAACAACAACAACAAAACAACGTACTGAGGTAGATGTAGACGATGTTATACAGGACTTCCCTAGCGATCCCCAAAACAGTGAAATTCCGTTGGATGGGAAAAAAATAAATAAATAATATAGTTGAGAAGATTTTAGTCCACAGTAGACAAAACCTAATGAAATATTTTCATATTATATGTACAACCAATGAAAACTTTAATAAGAAATGTTTCAATGAAGAAAAAATATATTGCCAAGTATGGTGTGTGTGGCTTGACTTAGCAAACGAAGATTTAGTGAAGGATTGTGGTGCCAGGTCTGGTGCAGGCACACTGGTGATTGGAGAGGCTTATACGAGATAGATATATTCTCTGCCACAGCGACTACAGAGGGAGGGCGGTTCTGGGTTGGGTGTTGGGTGCTTTCAGCGCATTCTTTTCTCGGTTGCTCTGGCTCGTAGAGTGGTTTTGGACTTGGCAGTAGCCTGCTTGTAGTTTTTCGCCAGCCATCGCGGTCAGCTGCGATCTCTGTCCACTGGCTTTGATTAATGTCCCAGGCGATGAGGGACTTCTTGAGAATGTCCTTGTAGCGCTTTCGGGGAGCACCCTTGGTGTGGTAGCCAGTAGACAGTTTTCCATAGAGCACGATTTGGGGAGTCAGGTCTTCTATTCTTGAGACTTGTCCAGCCCAGCGCAGCAGGGTTCCGAGCAGCATTGTCTCGATGTAGGTAGTGCCTGCCATTTTTCAAGAGCCTGGACATTTGAAATGTAATCGTTTCAGTGGATGTTGAGGAAGGTACGGAGGCAGCGTTGATGGAAGCGTTCCAGGAGGCAGATGTGTCCCAGCACTCGTCACCGTAAAGCAGAGTGATTAGCACAACTGCTTCGTAGACTTTGATCTGTTTATTGAGACCTATAACTATAAACTTCTGCAAATGCATATTTTTTATTGACACGTGAGATTTTATCACATGACATGTACATAGTGTATGTATCACCATAAGGCTTGTTTGCTTATCATTAATAGTGTATGAAATACAGATTTGAATAACCATCAAACTTTGAAGGCTGTTAAACCATCATCGAATGCTATGACAAAGACAGTTTGTTTGTTTTCTCTTCCATATCATTAGTCAGTATGACACATTGGACGCAAGACGCAGGTGAAAAAAAACAACAACTGAGTGTAAGCATTTCAAACCTTTTTTTTAAAATTGAATTTTGTTCTCAGACAAAAAAATGTATTAGATACACTGCTGTATAAAACATATAGCCGTTTTCGTGAAGTTCGTCTCATGACACTGAGGTGTAAATCTTAGCTTGGAAGATCGGGAAATTATAAATGATGATTTGTTTTCTTTGCTTATAATTTGCTGTGCTTTGTCCTCCACGCCCCCCCCCCCCAACCCTCACTCCCACCCTCTCACCCCGTGGATCCCAATTTTTTCAGTCAAAATTGTCAGCTGGCACTCCAGATTCTTGCTGTTGTTGTTTCACTTAGGACATGAAGTGACAAAATGTGTGCAAAATTGGTCGCCATTTGTTGATACATTAAGAAAAAAATATGGAAAAAAAAGAACGATTCTATTCATTGTGAATGTGTAACTGAGGAATTTAAATATTTTTAATTTCAACGTTTTTACATCTGGTCAGGAAATCTTTTTTTTTTTTTCTTCAGACTGAAGGGTTAATTAAATCATAATTATGAGCAAGTTTTACCATGACCGCCGTCGTGCTGGCCAATCATAAAATCTCTAAACCAAAAACTACAAGAGACAAGAGCACATCACCTGTCCTGTGAACATCAGCTCTGTCTTCTCTGTCTCGTGATATTTCCTTTAAAAAAAACAAAAGAAAAGACAAAAAAAACGGGCATTTTATTCTAATGGGGGGAAACTCTAGTAGAAAGATGAAATGTAGACGTTGTGCAAAGTTTCTCCCCTTTGGTTCTGTTATAGAACCGACAATGTCAGAAAATTGTTCCTTTTTTTACTAGTTAGACTTGGTCAGGTCCACATCTAGCCTACATGTACACGATGTGTAGCCTATTTATCCTAGCCTTGCCTCAAACACAGCCATGTCAATCTGACAGAGATTCTGTCATTAGAGCGTCAACTACAGCAATGACTCTCATTTAAGAAAAAACAACGATCATTATGTAACTCTTGCAAAAAGAACATCGAACATGTTTTAAGTTCAAAATTGATCAGTCAGTGAAATATGTAACGAATCACAGGTCACCTTAAAATTTTGAATTAATCAGTGAATATTAAATAATTCATGATGACAGTACTTGCAAGTGTGTCACATCATTACTACTTTCTGTTTCTTCGTCAACATGCGAAAAGCTTTCTCAATCGCTTGACCACGTCTTTAATTTCCTTCCCACAGCAACAAACAATATGGCGAGCAAAGGGAACGACGCTGGAGTTCAAGCTCAAGATGAAAACAGTGGAGAAAATGAATTAGAAAATATCAGAATTAAACTTAAAAACTTTCCATGTTCTTTTAACCCGGGGCAAGCTGACCTCCAAGGCATGGACGAGACCTGCGATACACTACAACTTTCGGTGCCGATCGTCAGTAAAAACAAATGGCGAGAGTTATCGGAAACTCTGGAGGGCGATGAAGATGATGACTTTGAAGAGCCAGTGTGGAGACAAAATCTTCTTACTCGCGCCTACTTTGAGGTTGATGATCGCCTAAAGGCTAAGGAGTTGAATGCCGCCATCCTCGGGCAACATGGAGAACGGAATCTTGTTGCATTGGCCAATTCTGCTTTTCTGTCTTTCATTGACAAGGATTTTAAATCTGCATTGACGATGCAGCGGCGCTTGGAAGATCTGAGTCGTGAGAAAATCTTCAGTGAACTTAAAGTAGAGGCTATCAGTGAACAAGGATACCAGTTTCGTAAATTTGCTGGAGCTGAAAACCTTCTGTGTTCCATACAGCTTTTGTCCATGTCACTGAAGATTCGACCCCACAACGAACACATTCAGTATATGTTGGCTATGGTTTACAGAAGATGCACCCATTTCCAAATTTACTCCGAGTGTCCAGAAAGAATTGATCAGCACAACTTTGCCTTGGAAGCTGCAAACCGACTTAAGTACATCAGTCGCAATGCAAAGAGCAAGATTATCCGAGCTGCTGCTCTGGCGCAGTTAGCATATTTAAAACATGGTGACGACAAGTGTCCGCATGCCAGCCTGCTGGGGGCATCAGAATGGCAGAATATCGTAGGTGGAAAAAACTGGACACAATTAGTTAAAGAGGCGATCAACATCGCAGATGGGAGCCTACCGGTAAAGCTTTTGAATATTACTGGGCAGTTGCTGAGGTATAATTCGAGAGATCCCGATGACGTTGAAAAGGCCGAGAAGTTGTTAGTTAAATCCATCGAGATCAAACCTACAAATAGAGCCCACCATCACTTGGGATTGTTATATAGAACCAAGGCTATCAGCTATGAACAGAATAATTTTAGAAGCAGTGAACCACAACATTCAACACAAATGGTCATTGACCGTGAGGATCCACAATTTCACAAATTTCGACGACTTTACCTCATGGTCAGAACTCGATCTAAATCTGGCAAGCTAAAACCATTTCACAAGGACAATCCTTACACCAGCAAGGCCATCGAACATTTCGAGAAATGTGTCAAAATCAGCCAAAATCAAAACAAACCGGCTGTTTACGATTTGGCCACGATGTACGTGCAAGTAAGAGAATATTCGAAATCGCGAAAGTATTGCCACATATTAATAATTGAAAGCATGTGCAACCCGCAGAACAGGCAACCTCTATATCTTGTTAATGCATACAATCTGTATGGTTGCAGTTGTGCCCTAGAGGCGGAGGGAGAATCAGATGAACGTGTGAAGGAATATCTTTGGGGAGAATGGGAGAAAATGCTACTATGGGCCGTGGAAGTGGCAGTCAAGTTGGCTACAAAAGTGCCTGAATTGTCCACGTGTTATAAAGAACTGTGGGGAGCGTTTTATAAATTAGAGTCGCGGTTTTCATTTAATGGTAGTCGGGCCAGTAGAGAAAAGTTGTTTAAACTTTGTGAACTTGTTGCAGATTATAAACCATATTTGCAAACTTTAGAACAAGGTGTAAATGATGCCGCCTGTGACGTGGAGAAAGATGAACTGGAACGTCGGGTCTCTAGTTATCTGGCATGTGACGATCTGAACAGCGCCAGAGCATGTATCAGCTTTAGTCAGCTGAGACCTGACAGACAACACATGCTGACGTGGCAAAACAGTAAGGTAGCACGACGAGCTATGCTGATGTTTGCACAACAGGCTTTGTCCAGACAACACAATGAGTATCGCACGGAGAGGCCAGGAGAAGTTTGTGATCCCATATGGAAACAAATGTTTAACGAGGCGTTCAATACAGAGGAGGACCTGGCGACATCGTCGTCTCAGCCTGGCAGTTCAAATGTCAATGTTAATTATGATGTCGTCATTGTGGATGCATCTTGTGACATGTGGGGGAATCCCGACCCTCACAGTAAATACTCTAAAGTGGCCAACATTTTGAACAGATTATTCGGTGAAACTTTTAGACTGCACGTGACCAGGGCACACGAAACTGGACATGCAGGGGAGCAAGTTCTGACACACTTAGAGGATACAATTGCTGACGCCAAAGTTGTTGTATTTGTAGTGGGCAGTGGTAGCCAGGGTAGGTCTGGTACACAGAGGAAGGACAAGAGTACTGGCAGTAGCTTCAGCGTCCATATCGAACATTCGTTGTTGGCTGACCAGAGAGATGTTCATGGTGCAGCTGAACCCGTGGAGAACACTGTAGCCACAGTAGAAGGCACACGAGAACCGGGGAAAGGTGAATCCAGTCAGGGTACAGAAGTAAAGGTCTTGGATAAAGAAGTTGGAATGTCTGAAGAGACCGAGTGTCAGGCGAGTGGTCTATTCGACCTGCTGACGGAAGCGTGTGTCATGTTACACAGTGACCAAGGGCGACCCCGACACATCGTTATCGTCAGCGTGAACAGCTATGAGCAAACTTTGCCAAAGAGTTTACAGCACATTAAAGATCAGTTATTTATCTCAGACCAGGAATTGGAAAACCTGTCACAGTGTCCTACTTTCAACTTTGAACTTGGTCCTCCCACTGACGTCATCATGAAGTTGTTCAAGGCCACTGTCAAACAGAGTGATCTAAACACAGATATCGATAAGCCACGTGGAGCAGCCAGTGTGAAGAAATCATACAGTTAAAGAGTGAGTTCACACATTTAATTCGCGTTTTTGTGTAAAGTGGAACTTGTTTATGTGTGATCTGCATTCTCTAGTGCATTCTATAACCGTGCAAGTGACCAAAATGATGTTTGTCTCCATCAGCACACACATATACACAAATGGAGTAATTTAATCATAATTATGACAGCTCTGTTCCCCTCGTGTCCAATGTGTGAAGAGGTTATAGTTAGTATATCCAGTTCATGCTGCATTTCAGTGAACGAGCGAAAGAGCGATTTTCACAGGAAATTTAGATTTCTGTGGGTACTGCCTTGTTTTGGATAGTACGAGATTAGTCTGGATTTATTGTTTGTTATATGTGTGATAGTGTGAATTATTCTAGCCTGAATAGTGTAGAATATTTAAATAAATGTATGTGGATCTCGCGACGTGGCATTTTCTTTGTAACCATCCATTCTTCCATGTCCCTTTTAGAAAATCAAGAAACTGACACCTGAAACAACCGGCACTAATTCACAATGTATGTACTGTAGTCCGTTCACCGAGGCATGATCACAGAAAACTGCTCGTAGCGTTGCAACCGTCGATGATATTTGAATGTAATTTGGCGTGAAGTCTTAGATCTGTGATGACCCTAACCCAGATTTTTTGCCCCCGAATTATTCAAGTAGTTTTCGAGTTCGTTTATTTGTGGTATATAAATAAAGAGAGCACCGACAAGGGTAAACATTTAGGTGGTTTACTGTAATACACTCTAACCCAGACTTTTTGCCCCCGAATTATTCAAGTAGTTTTCGAGTTCGTTTATTTGTGGTATATAAATAAAGAGAGCACCGACAAGGGTAAACATTTAGGTGGTTTACTGTAATAATTTAACACATGTTTTTGAGTCCCACTAATGTGGTACAGCACGGGATTAAAGTGAGTTTAAAAACAAACTCACTGGTAGGCCAACACAGAGTCAGGGGCTTTGCCAGAGATCTTTGAATTTCAGAATTCCTTTCATCGTGGATTTAAACATCAAAACCAATACGATGCGGAACATTGGAGAACAAGACCTTCAAACTGTCAGACATACAAAATCTAACTCATGCAGCATTGAAAAAAGTCGCTGCAGAATTTTTCTCCAAGTGAGAGGACCATGTATTGCGGTTGGAGGAAGAATACTGGCAAAACGAGGGCCTTTATTTTATTCAACCGAATATCGTCATCAATCCAATGGAGACATCAGACTCAGAAAGCGACTGAGATGATAAAACATTAAAAAAAACATCGAAAAGTGCTTGCCTGTTTTGAAATAAAATATAAAAAAAAACCAACACCTTTTTAGGGCTAACCTTTCTAAAGGTCCTAAGGCTGTCCCAAGTCTGCAGCCTGATCATTGTACCCACACGGCCATGCTCTTGCAATGGCAGGGACTTAGAGGGGAAAGGGTGGTCATATCTCGATGTATATTTCTCACAACTTAATACAAATTGGAAAGCCTAGCTACTTTACAAACTTTATCTTTCATAGAATGTTACCGTTTAGCATAACTAGAAGGCTGTTTTCAATTGATAAGTAATGAATCTGTAGTAGCTTTATCTTACAGGAAAGGAACAATAAATGCATTTACGTGTAAAGCAAACCTCAAGTCCGTAACGTGATGCTACGCCACTGCAATTCACCATAGATTGCTACTATATTTAGGAATTTAGATCAACTACAGGGAAACAAGAACTGACAGATCATGTTGGAACACACGGATACTGTAAACACCTATAAGTTTGGGGCCTATTCAATTGAAAACAATGAAAAGATCAAAGGAATTCGCCGCTTTGAAAGAACGGTGCTGTGCAGAGACTTCAAATTCAAGATTTGTAGGGTCGTGATAAAATTCAGGACGCTGTATTTCGTTATAGCTGAGAAAATCCAACTAAACCGTGTTCACCCCTCAGTGAACGGACTATACAATAATGTATAGATCTAGATCTAATTAATTCTGTTGGTGTTTGTTGAATGCCGAGTCTGTGAATAGAAAGCACTTAGCGAGACAGGTTTTTGTGTCCGTGCACGAGAATTAGAAGTGAGCAGTTTTTCATGGGTATCAACAAGGCATGAAATGCTGTACTGTACAAACTATATGTCGTCGCCCGTTCAACATGGTCTCCGCCACTGTGGGGGAGATTTTTCTAGAACAAACAGTAGTTCTCTTTGAGTAAGAGTCACCCGATATAATTTCTTTTTGATAAATTACATTTTATGTTGATTGATCGTGTGTATTTGAATGTCTCTACACACGTTCCACATTGACGTATTCATACACGGGCAACATCGTCTTCCTGTTTGTTTGTGCCTTCTATATCCTACTCCATTCTTAGTTTGTTTCTTTGCTTGGTTTCACCGGATCTTTGAGTTTATGAAGGGATGTCGGATTGTGGGGGGGGTGGGGGGGTGGGGGGGGCGGAACCAAGGACTGATTTATGTTATATATAGGTACATAGGTATAGATTGATATAACATTAGATCTACAGGAGGTAGGCACTGGGTCTGTCCCTCATGTTAGGTTAAAGAAGGATCTTGTAAGTTGTATTCAGTTTCCAGACTTTGATTATTCAGAAGGATCCATTTCAGAACACATGCACCCTGTATACACTTGCCTAAATAGAGATGATGTCGCCGCGCCAAGAGAATGCTTCCAATATTTGGTTGACTAAAGAACGGACTTCAAAAGTATTTGGTTAAATGAATTTCTGATGACATTTATCAGTGATCACGTGTGGATAGATCTCCGCATCAATAGATCAGTGCGTCACTAGATCTCCACAAGTCCACATCAGTCGATCTATACATCACTAGATCTCCACATCAGTACGTTTGTGCACCAACAGATCTCCGCATCGATAGAACTCCATACATTTGCCAGATTTACTAGAACCAGCCCATTCCTAAACACTGAATGCAATTAAAACATGTTACAATGTGGCTGGAGATCATTCATGCTGGCTACATCTAGGCATAGCTCTAGCAATAGAGGTCCCAAGCTGTCACGCCTTCAGCTACAACCTTCCCATACAGTCACACAAACTTGGTAGTACAAAGGATGTCCTATCTCCTGGGACACGTTCATGTTAAGCATGTTTTATGTCGCACTACTAAAATATAGAATTTTGTATGTATGTGTGTGTGTGTGTGTGTGTGTGTGAGTGTGTGTGTAGGTGTGTGTCTGAAAGGGGGCGAGTGTAGCCAACGATTTTGAATGTCTTTGTATATATTGTAAACTTTCCTTTCAAAGTGATTTCAGACAATGAAATTTCTAATAGTCTGTCTAAATAATCTAATGCACAGTCAAGTCACCAATTCTTTCTCCTGACAGAGACGAGAGATCTATTTGGCGGGTTTTTTCCTTTCTTTTATTTTTAATACTTAAATCTGAAAAAAACACGAACAAAAAAACCACTGTGTGAAACGACATACGTGATTGTAATAGTTGATACAAAATAACTTATTATTTGATATGGATCAGTTATTTTTCAGATGCTGTTATTTGCAAACTGCCTTAAAATTTAATATTTCTTCCACCTTCTTTAAGCATACAGATACACTGTACAATGCACGTGTAATTTTCTATCATGTAAAGAACTTGTTAAAGAAATGATCGAGTTATAGCCTGTTTTCCTGTCAATGGAATATTTTAGATTTAGTGGGAGGGTGAGTGGGTGGGGTGCCAGACTACGGGTAGTAAAACCTGGTGCCGAGGTTGGATTTTTGAATTTTTTTTCTCTGTTGTATTTATTCTTTTCTATAAATAGACGTGACGAAATTTTGTGGGTGGTGATAAATCCAGTAGGACGACCTAGAATGTCTGCAGTTTTAATTTACTTCCTGGTGGTAATGGTTGATCTGAACTACATGAATGTCGGTTACACGGTCCTTGAGTGTTTCTCTTGTGACATCACCTTGTGCAGTTGTTGTTGTTGTTGCTGGGTGGTGTTGTTGTTTTAAACAAGTACGAAGGTCATGCAGTTGTATTAATATGTCCTGTGTTAATGATGTAATCTAGAAATTGGTAAAATAAAATTTTTTAATTAGTTTAGACATACCACAGAAAATCTGTTCTTCTATTCAGTGTATGCATTGTTACTACATGTACTTTCTTTGTCCTTTCTAACGCGGGAGGACCTTTTTCATTTACCGTCCTCCATATCACGTGATTTGCAAACAAAATGGCCGTGTGCCCCACTTGTAGGGCGGAAGCGGTGGACAACGGTCGAATGACGCCATCCACTTGTTGGGCACCCAACTGTACAAACCCGTTACGTGCTGGTTCTGGCATAAAAATGCATCTTTGCTTAGACTGTGCACATATTCAGATGTCATCACTAAGGCAAGTGGAGGTTTTTGCCCTACACGGTGCTTTTCGAAGCCGTGCGGCTCCCCGCAAACAACCGTAACGCGGAAGTGAAAAGGGTCTTATGTAAAATGTTCTTTTGTTTTGTTTTGTTTTGTTCTTTCGTACCCGGCGCCACATTTTAACTGTAATTGAGACTTTAGTACATGTACAATGTACGCCTTTCTTGTACAAGTTAGCTGTGGGTGATGATTTGTTGTTGTTCGTCCATCGCAAGCGAAAATGATCACGACTTCAGTTCCCTTAATGTCTGTCTGCGTGTATGCGAAAATTTATATATGGATCAGATATGAGTAAATAGACGCAATGCTTGATTTACCCAGTTCCATGAGCATGTATTTTGTTTGTCATGTAAATTTCTCCAACAGCTCATGTTTACAAATGTGTATAGTATAACATTTTACACAATAATGGAAGAAAATCAATACATGTATTTTACCGTGTCAGTTAGGCAGGAGCGAAGCCTGAACCAGTGGACACACGAGACGGGAAGACAAAAAACTGTTGTAAAATCTCTTAAAACAAATTTGACTTGCAGATTCAGAAGTTTTCCATTATTATTGCAATTCTTGTGGGCCCCATGTCAATGCAACGCGCTAAAACATGTAAGGAAAGTCTCTGACCCTCAAAGGAATGCTTCTTGTTTATAAAATAAGTCATCTAAATTCTATTACTTATGTAATGTTTCATGTTTAACATCTAAGGTTCTATGGACTGTTAGATCAAAAAGTGCTGTAAACAAAGATGAAATCAAATCTGTTACAATGTGTTTATCCTTGTGTATGACCATGCCTTTGGTTTTGCTATTGAGTATATATATATAGATGGTAGTATGTCCAGCACTTTTTGAATCATGTTTGTCATTGGCTGTCACAATTTTGCCGTTGGTATAGATTTTCTTATCGTGAATAAAACTTTGTGTAGTCAGTTCCGTCCACGGGAGTCGAAGTTTGCTCTCTGTGTCAACAACGACACCAATCGCCCTGAAAAAAAAACAACAGAACCAGTGGAATGACAGAGAGAGAGAGAGAGAGAGAGAGAGGGGGGGGGGGAGAGTGACAGAGTGAAAGAGAGGAAGATTACCTTAACATAAAAGACAGCGGGGGTAGTATATCAGTAACATTATGTGCTTATTTGCCCAATTTGTCCAATAAGCTTTTGCCGAGCTGGGCCTTATTGGTCCCAATTCCGGAAGTTGATTGGTATGCGCAGTCGGTCTGGCGCACAGCCATGGGCCCTGGCCTACCGACTACATAATGTAACATGTCGAAGGCTAGAGGCGCATGATACAAACGAAGGATGGCCACGTTTAACAAAGGGGATGCGTTTTCGTCAATCGAAGAATTCGAAACAGCTTTCAGAGAGTATCAAAACTCGACGTGTTATTCCATTCTTTCCTCTTATATTCTTATATCGACACATTTCTATCCGACCGCGGCAAAACAAGTGCACTAGATCTACCACTGAGCTACCAAAAATGCCCATACAACTACCGGCATATAAAACCTCTTTATTTCTTTTTGCCGTACTGGCGGGGAGGCATAGGAAAGGCGGTCTGTGGACACGGAGGATGACCCTTGGCTTCAGTAACATGAGTGTGGAGTGCCATGCAAAGTGTAGGACAGTAAAAGTACAGACTAGTACAGAATATTTTTTTTGTTTCCCCACAAAACATTCGTGCGCCATTGATACTAGGCCTTGACCTAGATGTCTTGGTTAACTGCCGTACTGTGTGTGTATCGATATATATCGCCACTTCTTCTGAAGAAACAGTCAGATTGGGGTTAAAAAAAAAACAAATAAGTAAAGCACTGCGCATTTGACAGCTACAGCATTTCGCCGACAACTGCAAATCTTTGCCCATGCAACTGCTCCGCACAACAGTGATATTGGAGGAACGGGGGACAATATGCTGATAATTAAAAGAAAAGGGGACATAATTGCATTATTTATTGGACACTTCCCATTATGGTGATGTTTGCCCCCCACCCCCTTTTTTTTTCTCTTCTACCACTATAATCTGCTATTTCGACTTTCTCTTTACTCGACACAAGTCAGATGGTCCCACTGATGTCGAGATATTAGGATTGCACTGTAATTTATAATTATATGATACAATAATAATATAGCCTGTTGTTTTCTTTTAGTGTAGCCTCCTGCATGTTAATTGTTATATTGCTTGACAATGACATGTTGATTTTTGTGTTGAGTAGAGATGCTGCGGGCAATATATTATGCAGCTCTGTAATAAAGATGATATTTGCTCTGGTGCCCTAACATAGTGCATGGAAACTGATTACAGTACATCCTTGGTTGAAATGTCCATATCTGCCCTTGTTAAAAAAGATTAACATAGTTAATGTATATTATGTCTGCCATAGTCTGTATGATCACTGACTGACTTGTTTCATCATTGATAAAATGCAATTTTCAAAGTAGAGTTTCTCTGGTGTGCTTCATTCATCCTTCAAAAAAAAAGTTCAAATAATCACATTTCGTGCAGTAATCACTTAAGAAAACATAAAAAACACAGTGAGATTGAATTTTATCGAAATCAAAATTTGCTAATGTTTTTTGATCCACTTTGCCAGCTGACATGGATAAAGATTGAAAGTGAAAAAAACATCCAGGAACCTGTCACTGTTGCTCAAAAGCTCAAAACTAGTTAGGTTTTCCATCATCATAACAATACCTCTGAAATACATCTTTTTTTTTACGTTGACAGCATTAATTTGCAAATGAAACATTTCATTTTACATGCAGGCCTACTTATGCCAACATTTTCAGAAGCCAAAATTCAACCTTAATATTAGCTGCACAGTGAAAACAAAACTGAAAACAGAAATATTACAGGCAATTCCATAGATCTACATGTATGTCAGACTGACATTGACATAATGAAAATGACATTTCAGGACATCCATATACCCAATATGAATTTCGGTAATTTGGTAAAACAAAAACAATAAACAATTTAGACAAGTTTGGACTCCGTGACAAACTGACATATTATTATTGTCAACCTGACTCAGCATGTCAACTCACGGACTTATGAGCTCTGAAATCAAATTTGAAAAGCAATTCTTGCAAGCTTTACATATTAGCAGATGAGCTGTATATACTTAAATTCCTAAATAATTTCTTTGAATTGTATAGGAACTAGTTAAAGTAACTAATAATATGTGTGCAAGTGGGACTGACATACACAATATCCCTGGATACAATACCATACCATACCATACCATAAATGAAGGTCCAGTATTTTTAAGCCGAATTACGATACAGTCAAAGAACAGTGTGGTCAGGTACATGTAATATCTTCGACGCAAACCCATACAATTTCATCATAATATCTCCGTAGGACATATCTAGGGTCACCTATTTCTGTGACAGAAAATGACTCTTTTTTTTTTTTTTTGCAATCTAGGTCTACAAAAAGATTTTGTCCATATCAGTTGGTGGTTACTGGAACTAGCAGAATACATTTGATAAGTTCCTTTGAGAATCTTCGTCTCCACACCATTTAATACCATCAAACAAAGCCAAGCGTTCTATCAGTGTTGTGGAAAAATGATAAGCATAGTCCTCTTCTTTAGCATCACGGACACCATCATCATGTCATCGGTAGGTGTGTCTTTTTGTGCTATCTAATTCTTAAAATCCAGCCTTTGGTGCCTAACATTAAAACAACAGTTGGCAAACTTTACTTTTGAGTCGGGTACAAGTACAACTTTTAGGAAATCAACTTTCTAGTACAAGTACCATCATCCCCATGGGCAGCTGGAATTCCCTCACACTACATCATCTCACTCTCGATTTTTCCAGTCTCTAAAAAGAGGAGATAAATATATATATAATATATATATATTTCTTTATTACTTTCCTATAAACACTGCACAAAGTTCTGCACACTTACATTTTCCTCTTTCCTGTAAAAACAGTATGCTGTCACCTTTCTTACTATCCTATCTATACTGTCCACAGAGCCTTTACAGCCTTTGCTTCAATGCTTGCCATGTGAATTTGATACCAAACTCCATTGCCCAACATTCTTTCCAGTTTTGTTTTTTTTCATCAAGGACATGCACATGGTGATATGTAGCGTGTACAGTTTTAACCATGCTGCTTAAGGATAAAGTTAGAAAAATAGTTTTCAATTTAATTACATGTATGTCCACCTCACAAGAACCAGACATGAGCAACTATAGTACATGTATAATCACTTTCTTTTTTGCAAAAGGTAGAGCTGAGTAATTAAATCATTATTATGTCAGTCCGTCACATAAAAAGTATGAGTGTCCTCATAATGATGAAATGACTATACTATGAAATTTAAAGTGTTGACCGCAGGCAGAGGACATAAAAGGAAAACAAATCTGGAATGTGTACATGTACTTTACATGTAATGCAACTTTTACTGATTGTAAGCATGGTGGACTGCCATTACAAACTATGTTTTCGGAATGTACCAGAAAATATATTCAAACTTAATACATGTAACTTGATTGAAACACGTGATAAGATGTTAAAGGCATGGTATAAGTATATGCTGGAGCATAAGTGAAGAAAATCACCAGGCACTTGAACTTTTTTTTTTTTTTGGCAGGTGCTGAAAAGTGAGAAATGAATCTGAATAAGGCTACTTTCTGACACTTTTCATGCACTAGTGTGGATTTCATGCTACATTTGCATGGGAGCATTTTTAAATTAATAATAATATTCAGTTTCAGTGACTGAATGATGTTTTGGCTGAAAAGTGATCAAACTTTCTTCTCATGTTGAAGATAAGATTTTAGCCTTGACATAAATTTTATATTTATATGGAAATGCTAGCACAGGTATTCTGCTAAACAAAAGAAAAAAGATTAGCTGTAGGTGTCAAGGCCCAAACTCCGATTTAATATAGTGGCCTAAGATTAATATTCCCCCATTGAATTAACCCAATTAGTGTACTGTATTGGCCTAATTTTGACGTAAGGAGAGTGAAAAGATGGAGTGACAGGATAGCGGAGATAAACAGAGTAAATAGGATATCGCTGATATTTTTATTAATAGACGAGAACAAGCCAGCACGAATATATACTAAGGGAGATGGTGGATACTTAGATAAAAGCCACTAGGGCATTAATAAAGGATTAACACCCCGTTTTAGACTTGGGGGTGGGATTATATTTTTCTACGTCACTTGGCGGTTAAATTGACAGCCAATGGATGGCCGGCGTATTAATAGCGCCTTGTAGAACTAGGAAAGCAGCTGTTCGTCTGGTGGGGACTTCAGTCCAAGTAGAAAACCCATTTGCGTAGGACTCGGCGTGATTCCGCCTGAGGGAATTTACCAAAGAGATGCCTAGATGTAGATCTAGATTGAGAATCTATGGCTATTGATGTTTGCACAATGTGCTGAACACTTGTAATGAATTGTTCTCAGCCAACCGGGTTGAGAACACAATGGTGAGTCTCGTCCACAAGTAACTGTTCGATGAATCAAGCACATGTAGGCTAACTACTAATCCAAGATGATGCGTGCGTGATTATCCTCGAAGGGGAGAGAAGATGTTCCACCAGAATGAGTGTGCGAGGAATTGAAGAATGGTTAAACTTCAGCTAGAGCTACAACTATTTAATGTATAAGATATAACTGTGATTTGAATTGTCTGGGTGAGTCTGGGAATTGCCAGCTCATCCTAGAGTTATACATCTAACTGTGCCGACGTCTCCTTGGCGAGTTAGGCCAGCTATGAACTTAAGTATTGGAGATAGTCTGATGTCTCCAGAGACTATGTCAAGTGTAATACAGTAAACAGTCCAGATCTTGGAAATAGAAAATATTTAGAGTGGCTAGAAGTTACTAGGAATCATTATTATTACTTTAGTGGGGGATTTATGAGAATGAAAGGAATTGATTTAAATCTAGTCAGATAGTTAGCTAGAATGAAAGTTAACTGATATTATGGGAAACCTAGATCTAGACATAATGAAGTACTAATATTGATTTTGGATTTTATGATGTTGATTCTCATCCTTACTGCATGAATAGATCTAGTTGAAATTGTTAGGGAACTAGCGTAATTAAAGTGTGGCCCTGCATGCATGATTGTTGAAAGTTATTCAGTTTGTTTTTTAGTATTTGGCGTGGTCTGGGAGTGAGGGTTAGATTCTAGTTATTAAAAATATGCAGTCGAACACACATCCCAATATAACATATTAAAATACCAATACTCCATCCACGACAGCAGGTAAACGTTTAGCAGGCTATGAGGTAGAAGTAGGTACAGGATGAGAGTCATGTAAAGAGTTGAACTTCTCTGGAAACTAGTCATCCCTTTTTTTTTCTTCAAAATGTTAACTCTTATTTGCCCATTTGGACATAACATGCATGTATAAGGATTAAGCTTATTTCCCCATTTGGACCAACAAAGTTTATATTTATTTGCCTATTTGGGCAAATAATTAAGATTAAGCTTGTTTGGACCAATAGTGTTCAGACTTATCTGCCCATTTGGACCGATAAGGGTAGCCATAATTATAATGCTGTACAGTAACCTCTGGGCCAGTCGTAGTAGTGGCAATTACATACATGTACCATATCAAGACTTATTTCAATTATTTTCATATTCAGCCATGTACGGTTGTAACAAATTGCAAGCAAGGATCTCTAATTCTGTGTAATGCTGGATCCCACTTAGTATTTGTTCCGGTTTTTCTTTTTTTTAAAGAAACAGTGGTGTTTTCTTTGTAACTGTCTGTCTGTCTGCCTGCCTGCCTGCCTGTCTGTCTGTCTGCCTGCCTACCTACCTGCCTGTCTGCCTGCCTGACTGTCTGTCTGCCTGCCTACTGCCTGTCTGCCAGTCTGTCTGTCTGCCTGTCTGTCTGTCTGTTTGTCTGTTGCCTGCTTGCCTGCCTGTCTGCCTGCCTGCTTGCCTACCTGCCTGCCTGCCTGCCTGTCTGTCTGTCTGCCTGCCTGCCTGCCTGTATGTCTGTCTGTCTGTCTGTCTGTCTGCCTTCCTACCTGCCTGCCTGTCTGCCTGCCTACCTGCCTGACTGTATGTCTGCCTGCCTGTCTGCCTGTCTGTCTGTCTGTCTGTCTGTCTGTCTGCCTGTCTTCCTGCCTGTCTGTCTTCCGGCCTGTCTGTCTGCCTACCTGCCTGTCTGCCTGCCTACCTGCCTGTCTGCCTGTCTACCTGCCTGTCTGTCTACCTGCCTGTCTTCCTGTCTCTCTGCCTGCCTACCTGTCTGCCTGCCTACCTGCCTGTCTGCCTACCTGCCTGTCTGTCTACCTGCCTGTCTGTATGTCTTCCGTCTGTCTGCCTGCCTGTATGTGTCTGTCTTCCTGCCTGCCTGTCTGTTTGTATGCCTGTCTGTCTTTCTGTCTGCCTGCCTGCCTGCCTTTCTGTCTGCCTGCCTGCCTTTCTGTTTGTCTGTCTGTCTGCCTGTCTGTCTGTCTGTCTGTCTGTCTGCCTGCCTGCCTGTCTGTCTGTCTGTCTGTCTGTCTGCCAGTCCGCCTGCCTGTTTGTCTGTCTGTCTGTCTGCCAGTCTGTCTGTCTGTCTATCTGACTGCCTGCCTGTCTGTCTGTCTTCCTGCCTGCCTGTCTGTCTGTCTTCCTGCCTGCCTGTCTGTCTGTCTTCCTGCCTGCCTGTCTGTTTGTCTGCCTGCCTGTCTGTCTGTCTGTCTGCCTGTCTGTCTATCTGTCTGCCTGCCTGTCTCTGTCTGTCTTCCTGCCAGCCCGCCTGCCTGTTTGTCTGTCTGTCTGTCTGCCAGTCTGTCTGTCTGTCTATCTGACTGCCTGCCTGTCTGTCTGTCTTCCTGCCTGCCTGCCTGTCTGTCTGTCTGCCTGCCTGCCTGTCTGTCTGTCACTCTGTCTGCCTGCCTGCCTGCCTGCCAGTCTGCCTGTCTGTCTACCTCCCTGCCAATCTGCCTGTCTGTCTGCCTGCATGCCAGTCTGCCTGTCTGTCTGTCTGTCTGTCTGTCTGCCTGCCAGTCTGCCTGCCTGACTGTCTGTCTACCTGCTTGCCTGCCTGTCTGCCTGCCTGCTTGCCTGCCTGCCTGCCTGCCTGTCTGTCTGCCTGCCTGCCTGTCTGCCTGCCTGTCTGCCTGCCTGCCTGTCTGCCTGCCTGTATGTCTGTCTGTCTGTCTGTCTGCCTTCCTACCTGCCTGCCTGTCTGCCTGCCTACCTGCCTGCCTGTATGTCTGCCTGCCTGTCTGCCTGTCTGTCTGTCTGTCTGTCTGCCTGTCTTCCTGCCTGTCTGCCTACCTGCCTGTCTGCCTGCCTACCTGCCTGTCTACCTGCC
>OZ007572.1:55228695-55353695 GCA_963931925.1 Onchidella celtica | reverse complement strand
AACCAACCCACCCCCACCCCCACCCCCACCCCGCCAAGAAAAAACAACCAACCAGCCATGAGCTGGAACAACAGAAGAAGAAAGCAAAATATACAACACAAATGAAATCAAGCAAATTAATAATGGGCATACAGGGGAATACAGTCATTATTACTAGTAGCATTAAAGGATCATCGTGATAATAATACGAGGGTGTATGGCAACGACTACGCTAAGGGTCATAAAATACAAGTATGGTAAGAGTAATGGAATAAAATACAAGTAGGCCTACAGTAAGAATAACATTAAATGTAATGAAATATTATTATATAGCCATCAATCAATCCAGGAGTAGGATCTTACTATTAAAATACTCTTTCTATCATAATGAACTGGGCACAGCAGATCTAGAGCCGCCATTCATAGAGTGACTGACAAGTTACGTTACTACAAAGTAGACAAATATCGCTACTCATGCATCTTGTATTAACATCACTGACACATGGCTAGTACTAGGTTTAGGGTGGTTTCCCCCTCTGACCCTGCACTTAGGGTTATGGCCCTTGTAACTGCACTGCATAATATATCAAAGATACTAGATTGATAAGATCAGACACTCCCTTCTTCAGACCTCTTAAAATACCGTTTACATCCGGTCCAGGGCACCGCCCACTCTCGGCGCGTAGAGCCAGCGCTTTGTACAATGGATTTGCATAGAAAATAAGACAACACCAATTGCTTTCGCTTCCAGAGGCAGTTTCACCGTCAAAATATTTATTTTTATAATATCCTATGTAGTAAGTACACGTAATTAATAATGAATTTTTCTATACATCAAAGCACAAAAAGGATGGATGAGTGAAGGAAAAAAGGGAGAAACAGATTTTTCACGAGATGGCTTAGGATAGATTGAGTAATATGCCTGCGGCTTCTCTACCGGACAAAATAAACCTCTGCCAAAACTCACAACAAAAAATCTCTGTAAAAAATGAAAGAGAACTACACAAAGTTAATGATAGCAAACATGAAACATAAATTATAGTGATGAAGGACCAATTTTGATTATAAATTCAGTTACTGTCCCATTGTACCAATGGTAATAAAAGACGAAAGGCACCGCTGCAGACAGAGAGGAATCAGTAAAGAAAGTTACATCGGTATACATGTCTGTGCCGAGATGTGAAGGCTCAGCTACAAAATACAACCATTTTTTGTTAAATTCTTAAATTGACACAAAGCGTCACATTTATTTTTTTTTGTAACTTGACATTGCCGACGTAAAATTTCCAGTGGTATGCTCGGTCATTGATTCTGTAGGTCCCGGGTTGAAAACCCGGCCGCTGCGGGCATGTTGGAAGTTTGGGATTTTTCTCATATTTTCGTGTCCCTGATCCTATTGGGGGGGTAGGATCGAGTACCTAGTCTTCTCGGATAAGGACGAAAAAATTCGCAGGGCCCGTGTGCACATTGCGCACGTTAAAGATACCTGGGCCGTTGGAAATCGGTAAGAGCAGGCCGAACAGACCGCTGCTCCGGGCAAAATCAAATAGAATTCATCCCTACCACTCCCTCCCCCCTTCCCCTCATCTCCCACCCCTGCCCCCCCCCCCCAAAAAAAACCGCCGACTGGCGCTGCACTATGGCGACGACGTGCCTGCTCCAGTTGTAACTGGCTGTAATGACACAAAGGAAAATTTCCCAAATGGGATTAAAGTAGTATACAAATACAAATACAAATACTTCATTATATTATGAATGAGAGGATGGAAACATAAGGTTAAGTCTTAAAAGTAAAGACCTAACATTTAAATTATTTACAAAAAAGCTTACAAGCTTTCGATTTATTTTCTCCAGGAGTTAGATCTAACTGCTGGGGCTTCAAAAGTTATACATGTACATGCACATGGTAATTTATTCTTTATCATATTATGGTGGCCTATACCCTGATCCAGGGTGAGAAAGGCAATGATGATGATGATGATATTATAATTACATTTTATAGTACTCGCTACAATAAACATAGTATGGTCCTTTTTCATTTTTTAACTGCGGGGTTTTGTCTTTGGGAAATTTTACAGGTGTAGATGGGGAATTGTCCAGTGGAGATTTTGTCATGGGCCCACTTTTATCCAGGGCTGGGAATTCTGAAAAACCAGCAATTCCTGATTTTTATTATTTTTTTTATAAGTGACTCTCACATAAGTAAATATGAGAGGAGGCTGTTTAGAAGCTGTGTATCGAGGTTATTTGGTTCATGTTGCTATTTTGATAGAGTGCCACAACGATCTCAAAATTTTCTTCAAGCATGTTTTCCAAATATGTTTGTTATGTGGGCGTTAAAAAGTTTTAGATTTATAATCTCGGGGATTTAACTTTATAGTTAACAAATTAAAAAATGCTTCCAGCTTCTTTCAATATACAACTGTGCTGAAAATACTGAGATAGTACACACACAATGTACCATATCAGTCGCTATAAAGTTAACAGTCATCCAAAATATTTTATTTGTGATTTTCAGATTTTTTTAATGCATGCGCCGTTTTGGACCCAGGCAGAGCGATGAAAAATTATATATAATATATATCTTTATAATATAAAGCATTTACATTCTAGTCTGACTAGTTTGGAGTACTTGCGAGGAGTGCCAAAGCTTTTTGGTAGAAACTTGAGAAAATAGCGAATAAGCCTATTTTCTTATCCTGCCCCCACTAGTATTGAACGATTTTATTAACGTAGTATTGGGGATATAACTTCCCTATGAAATGCCACCCTTTGGCTGCTTGTCAAGCTCAGGAAATGACTTTAAATGAAAATACAACCAGCAAAAGTATATTTTTCACTGTAAGGTTCAATATTTATATTAGGAGCTAGAGTAAAGTGTCCCCCAACCCCCTCCCGGAAATTATACCTCTCTCAAAATGCCAGTGGATCACCTGGCAAGAAACAAGAAAACTCCATGCGTAGATTATTATTTGGACAACACCTAATAATTTGCGCTGTATTTAAGATGTTGGAGTCTGGTCAATTAGATCTGTAATCACACAATCAGCCACAAATATTAAGAATACAACCTTTTCGTGTTATCTCATTATATCCGACATTTTCAGTATCCCAAAGTAGTTCCCCTAATATTTATAGCAAAATCAGGAGTATATTATATTTTTATGCCAGGTTCCTGGCCATCTGACGGCTTGGCCCCCCGACTAATGGTGATGCGTTAATGGCCAGTTTAGTTCGCCGTCTTGGCCGGTTTTATTTCTTTAAATTTAAATGCATTTAGAGGTTTCTGTTGTTGTTCTTGTTTTTCGTAGAAACATTTCGTGGGCTTATTTATCAAACCATAAACTACCAACTCGCCGTTATGTAAAACATGAAAATAAAAAATGTTGCCTCTCGGCCGGTTTATGTTCGCCCGCCGACGCCATGAGTAAATTATCCTAGCGTTGCATCAAATAATATATATTTCAGTCATAAGAACGTCAACCACAGAAATCACACTAATGTTAGTGACAAGGAAAAACTTGCACTAATATACGAACATGTCGTAAGCCCTAGATTTACACCAGTTTTGGAAATACCGGTATGTACTGAAACAAAGGTCGACTTAACATTATGGATATTTAATCAATGAATAATAAGTCAAGATGGCAGCACTTGCAAGTGCGTTACGTCGTTAAGACCTGCTGTTTCTTTGTTGTCTACATGAAGCTTTTTGACTAGCTTGACCATGTTTTTATTTCCTTCCCATAGCAACAAACAATATGGCGAGCAAAGGGAACGACGCTGGAGTTCAAGCTCCAGATGAAAGCAATGGAGAAAAGGATTTAGAAAATATCAGAATTAAACTAAAAAACTTTCCATGTTCTTTTAACCCGGGGCAAGCTGACCTCCAAGGGACGGGGACAAGGTGGTCTAGAGGCAAGGTGCTCGCCTCTCATGCCAAGGGTCCCGGGTTCTAAACCCGGGCAGTGCAGGCATGTTGGAAAGTGGATTTTTCCCATATTTTCAAGTCCCTGGTCCTATTGGGGGGTAGGATCGAGTAGTTCTTGGAAATTGGATTTTTCTCATATTTTCAAGTCCCTGGTCCTATTGGGGGGTAGGATCGAGTACCTAGTCTTCTCGGATAAGGACGAAAAAATTCGGAGGGCCCGTGTGCACGTTGCGCACGTTAAAGATACCTTGGCAGTTGGAAATCGTAAAGAGCAGGCCGAAAGGCCGCTGCCCGGGCAAAATTGAAATTAATAGATTAAAATTTATCCATATCATCTCCCCCCCCCCCCCCCGCCAGAACAAGAAATAATAAAACAAGTAAAGTGAGGTGTAAATGCCAAGGGCAGCGAACCTCCTAAAATAAAGACCTCAAATCATCGACCTCCAAGGGATGAACGAGACCTGCGATACACTACAACTTTCGGTGCCGATCGTCAGCAAGAACAAATGGCGACAGCTGTCGGAAACTCTGGAGGGCGATGAAGATTATGACTTTGAAGAGCCGGTATGGAGACAGAATCTTCTTACTCGCGCCTACTTCGAGGTTGATGATCGCCCAAAGGCTAAAGAGTTGAATGCCGCCATCCTCGTGGAACAAGGAGAACGAAATCTTGTTGCATTGGCCAATTCTGCGTTTCTTTCTTTTATTGACAAGTATTTTAAATCTGCATTGAAGATGCAGCGGCGCTTGGAAGATCTGAGCCGTGAGAAAATCTTCAGTGAACTTAAAGTAGAGGCTATCAGTGAACAAGGATATCAGTTTCGTAAATTTGGTGGAGCTGAAAACCTTCTGTGTTCCATACAGCTTTTGTCCTTGTCGCTGAACATTCGACCCCACAACGGACACATTTAGTATATGTTGGCTATGATTTACGGAAGATGTGCTCATTTCCAAATTTACTCCGAGTGTCCAGAAAGAATTGATCAGCACAACTTTGCCTTGGAAGCTGCAAATCAGCTTCAGTACATCAGTCACAATGCAAAGAGCAAGATTATCCGAGCTGCTGCTCTTGTGCAGTTAGCATATTTGAAACACAGTGACGACAGGTATCCGCGTGCAAGTCTGCTGGAGGCATCAGAATGGCAGAATATCGTAGGTGAACAAAACTGGAGAGAATTTGTTGATGAGGCGATCAACATCGCAGATGGGAGCCTAACGGTAAAGCTTTTGAATATTGTTGGGCAGTTGCTGAGGTATAATTCGGGAAATCCCCAAGACGTTGAAAAGGCCGAGAAGTTGTTAGTTAAATCCATCGAGATCAAACCTACAAATAGAGCCCACCATCACCTGGGATTGTTATACAGAAAGAAGGCTATCAGTTATGAACAGAATAATTTTAGTGAACCACAGCATTCAACACAAATGGTCATTGACCGTAAGGATCCACAATTTCACATGTATCAGCGGTTTTATATCCACGTCAGAACTCGATCTAAATCTATCATACTAAACCCATTTCACGAGGACAATCCTTACACCAGCAAGGCCATCGAACATTTCGAGGAGTGTGTCAAAATCAGCCAAAATCAAAACACACCGGCTGTCTATGTCTTGGCCACGGTGTACTCAGAGGCAGGAGAATATGCGAAATCACGACAGTATTGCCAGATATTAATAACTGAAAGCAGGTGCAACCCGCAGAATAAGGAACCTCTATATCTTGTTAATGCATACAATCTGTATGGTTGCAGTTGTGCCCTAGAGGCGGAGAGAGAACCAGACAAACGTCTGGAGGAATATCTTTGGGAAGAATGCGAGGAAATGCTACTAAAAGCCGTGGAAGTGGCAGTCAAGTTGGCTACAAAAGTACTTGAATTGTCCACGTGTTATAGAGAACTGTGGGGAGCGTTTGATAAATTAGAGTCGCGGTTTACATTTAATGGTAGTCGGGCCGGTAGAGAAAAGTTGTTCAAATTTTGTGAGCTTGTTGCAGATTATAAACCATATTTGCAAACTTTAGAACAAGGTGTAAATGATGCCGCCTGTGACGTGGAGAAAGATGAACTGGAACGTCGGGTCTCTAGTTATCTGGCATGTGACGATCTGAACAGCGCCAGAGCATGTATCAGCTTTAGTCAGCTGAGACCTGACAGACAACACATGCTGACGTGGCAAAACAGTAAGGTAGCACGACGAGCTATGCTGATGTTGGCACAACAGGCTTTGTCCAGACAACACAATGAGTATCGCACGGAGAGGCCAGGAGAAGTTTGTGATCCCATATGGAAACAAATGTTTAACGAGGCGTTCAATACAGAGGAGGACCTGGCGACATCGTCGTCTCAGCCTGGCAGTTCAAATGTCAATGTTAATTATGATGTCGTCATTGTGGATGCATCTTGTGACATGTGGGGGAATCCCGACCCTCACAGTAAATACTCTAAAGTGGCCAACATTTTGAACAGATTATTCGGTGAAACTTTTAGACTGCACGTGACCAGGGCACACGAAACTGGAAATGCAGGGGAGCAAGTTCTGACACACTTAGAGGATACAATTGCTGACGCCAAAGTTGTTGTATTTGTAGTGGGTAGTGGTAGCCAGGGTAGGTCTGGTACACAGAGGAAGGACAAGAGTACTAGCAGTAGCTACAGCGTCCCTAACGAACATTCGTGGTTGGCTGACCAGAGAGATGTTCATGATGCAGCTGGACCCGTGGAGAACACTGTGGCCACAGTAGAAGGCACACGGGAAACAAGGAAAGGTTAATCCAGTAAGGGTACCCAAGTAAAGGTCTTGGATAAAGAAGCTGAAGAGACCGAGTGTCAGGCGAGTGGTCTATTCGACTTTGTGACAAAAGCGTGTGTCATGTCACACAGTGACCAAAGGCGACCCAGGCACATCGTCATCGTCAGCGTGGACAGCTATGAGCAAACTTTGCCAAAGAGTTTACAGCACATTAAAGATCAGTTGTTTATCTCAGACCAGGAATTGGAAAACCTGTCACAGTATCCTACTTTCAACTTTGAACTTGGTTCTGCCACTGACGTCATTATGAAGTTGTTCAAGGCCATTGTCAAACAGACTGATCTAAACACAAATATCGATAAGCCACGTGGAGCAGCCAGTGTGAAGAAATCATACAGTTAAAGAGTAAGTTAATACATTTGATTAGTGGATTTGTGTAAATTGGAACTAATTTATGTGTGATTTCCATTCTCTAGTGCATTCTATAACCGTGCAAGTGACCAAAATGATGTTTATCTCCACCAGCACACCCACACACACACGCACACCACACACACACATCACACACCCACACACACACCACACACACCCACATACACCCACACCCACACACATACACACACATACACACACACCCACCACACACACACCCACACACACATCCACCCACACACACATATATATATACAAACATACCCACACACCACAGACACACACACACCCCACACACTCACACACACACCACACACACTCACACCCACCCACACACGCACACACATTCAGACACACACACACTCACACACACACACACCCCCACACCCAACCACATACACACCCACCCACCCACACACACACACATACACACCCACCCACCCACACACACACCCCATACACACACCCACACACACACAGACACACACACACACACACACCACACACATGGAGGAAAATCATAATTATGACATCTGTTCTCGTCGTGACGAATGTGTGAAGAGGTTATAGTTGATATCTGCAGACTAATTCAAGTTGCATTTCAGTGAACGAGCGAAAGAGCGGTTTTCACAGGAAACTTAGATATGATATAACTTCCTGTAGTTACTGCCATGTGGTGGATAGTACGAGATTAGTTTGGATTTATCGTTTGATACATGTGTGGTGGCGTGAATTATTCTAGCCTGCATAGTGTAGAGTATTTAAATAAATGTATGTGGATCTCACGACGTGGATTTTACTTTGTAATCATCCATTCTTCCATATCCCTATTATAAAATCAACCAACTGATACCTGAAACAACCGGCACAGTGTATGTACTGCAATAGTGTACAATTCTGTTGGTGTTTGTTGAATGCTGAGCCTGTGATCACAGAAAGCACTTAAGGCCAGTTTACACTAGTGGGTTTTAGGAATAGAAAAAAGGAATGGGGGACTGTATGGGAAGAACTCTCTTAGCTTTCCATCTTTCGTTTTTCCGATTTCCCCCTTCGAAATGTTGTTTGTTTACACTGGTCTGTTGTCTGAACGAGAAATGATGCGCATCGTTTGTTTTGGTCATGTTTTGAAGGGGGAAATCGGAAAACAAAAGACTGAAAGCCAGGAGAGTTCTTCCCACACAGTCCCCCATTCCTTTTTTCTATTCCTAAAACCTACCAGTGTAAACTGGCCTTTAGCGAGACAGGTTTTTGTGTCCGTGCACGAGAATTAGGAGTGAGCAGCTTTTCATGGGAAACAACAAGGCATGAAATGCTGTACTGTTCAAACTCTGTGTCTTCGCCTGTTCAGCATGATCTCCGCTACTGTGGGGGAGATTTTTCTAGAACGAACAGGAGTTCTCTTTGAGTAAGTGTCACCCGATATAATTATTTTCTTTCTGATAAATTACTTTTTATATTGATTGATCGTGTGTACGGTATTTGAATGTCTCTACACACGTTCCACATTGACGAATTCATATACAGGTAACATCGTTTTCCTGTTTGTTTGTGCCTTCTATATCCTACTCTATTCTTACAGTTTGTTTCTTTGCTTGTTTTCACTGGATCTTTGAGTTTATGAAGGGATGTCGGATTGTGTGTGTGTGGGGGGGGGGGACCAAAGGCTGATTTATATAGGTATAGACTGATATAAAATTATATCTGCAGGAGGTGGGCACTGGGTCTGTCCCTCATGTTAGGTTAAAGAAGGATCTTGTAAGTTGTATTCAGTTTCCAGACTTTGATTATTCAGAAGGATCCATTTCAGATAACACATGCACCCTGTATACACTTGCCTATATTATATATAGATGATGTCGCCGTGCCAAGAGAGAGTGCTTCCAATTTTTGGTTAATTAAAGAACGGACTTCAAAAATATTTGATTAAACGAATTTCCGATTCCATTTATCAGTGGTTACGTGTCCATAGATATCCGCATTAATAGATCTGTGCATCACAAGATCTCCACATCAGCCCGTTAGAGCATCAGTAGATCTCCGCATCGATAGAACCTCATACATTTGCCAGATTCACTACAACGAGCCCATTCCTAAACACTGAATGCAACTAAAACATGTTACAATGTGGCTGGAGGTCATTCATGCTGGGTACATCTAGGCATAGCTCTAGCAATAGAGGTCCCAAGCTGTCACACCTTCAGCTTACAAGTTACAACCTTCCCATACAGTCACACAAACTTGGTTGTACAAAGGATGTCCTATCTGCTGGGACACGTTCATGTGAAACATGTTTTATGTCACACTACTAAAATATAGAATTTTGTGTGTGTGTGTGTGTGTGTGTGTGAAAGGAGACGGCTTATATTTATTGTAAACTATCTTTTCAAAGTAATTTCAGACAATGAAATTTCTAATAATCTGTCAAATAATCTAATGCACAGCCAGGTCACCAATTCTTTCTCCTGTCAGAGATATACTTCTTGGGCTTTTTCCTTTCTTTTATTTAATAATTAAATCTGAAAAGAAAACAACAAAAAACCGCTGCGTTATACAACATACACGTAATAATTGATACAAAATAACTTATTATTTGATATGGAGCAGTCATTTTTCAAATGCTGTTATTTGCAAACTGCCTAAAAACTTAATCTTTCTTCCACCTTCTTTATGCATACAGTATGTACAATGCAAGTGTAGTTTTATATCATGTAAAGAACTTCTTAAAGAAATGAGTTATGGCCTGTTTTTCTGTCAGTGGAATATTTTAGATTTCATAACAGGGTGGGGTGCCAGACCACGGGTAGGAGCCCTATACCCAGGAGAGTGGACATTTTTTTAAACATTTTTTTTCACTACCGGTACTGTTTTTATTCTATACGAAAGAGCTTTCTGTCCGGTATTTCTCTGGATATTCTCGTACCGGTAATGATCAGAATAAAGTATCATTGATCGGTAGGTTTGATACCTTTCAGGTTACTCAGACTGATCTGATGCTGTGATATATATACATGTATAAAGAGAATTACGATGTACACGTACATGGCGTACATTTTTTTCCAGCATCTTTCAGAAATGTTTTTATAAACTTCATTCACAACTTGTTTATTTCATTTGTAAACAATTTACATTGTATATCTGACAGGCAAAATAGTTTGCAATTTTCCTCACAGATCGGCGCGTGCAAAAACAAAACAAACGATAGGATTATCATTCTGTCGACTTCATTGAAAGGGCGTGTTGTGGTCACAGGGCAGAGACGCCACCTGTTGGAGAATTAATTACATTCACATCTGTTGTGGAAATAAAGCGTGGATGAAAAAACATGAAACGTTATGGCAAAGGACAAGGCCAAGGCTGCGGAATGTCTATAATGTAGGCTATAAATAGATGTGATGAAATTGTGTGGGTGGTGACAAATCCGATGGGGGGTGGGGGACCTTTGGAATGTCTACAATGTTAGTTTACTTCCCGGTAAAAATCTTTATAATCTTGACTGTTTGGGATACGTGGTTCTTGTGTGACAGCACCTTGTGTAGGCTGTTGTTGTTGTTGTCGTTGTTTTAAACAAGCACGAATGTCATGTGGTTAGTTAGTATGTCCTGTTAATGATGTAATCTAGAAATTGATAAAATAAAATTACATGTAATTTAATTACCGCACTTTAAAGAAACCACAGAAAATCTGTTTTTCCATTCAGTGTATACATTGTAGGCCTACATTATGTACCATTATGTACTTTCTTTATTCTTTCTAACGTAGGACTTTGCAACTTGCATGTAAAATGTTTTGGTTTCATGCCACATTTTAACTGTAATCGAGACATGTTTGCCTTTCTTGTACAAGTCAGTCTCCAGCTGAACCACCGTCACCACGTCATACATAACATACAAAGTTTTTATTATTGTTCGTCCTTTGCATACGAAGATGACCAGGACTTCAATTCCCCTAATGTCTGTCTGCGTGTATTATGTGAAAATCTAGATACGAGTAAATAGACGCCATGCTTGGTTTATCCAGTTCCACAATTATAGTATTGTTGGTCTCACGTGAATTTTCTACAATAGTTCATGTCATATTAGCAGGTGTAGGTATAATAATTTACCCAGGCAAGAAAGTAGCAAGTAGGGCACAAGTCTGAGAGACAGGGGAAGGTCGTTAAATCTCTAACAATAAACACATTTGTGATTGTAGATTCAGAACTATTCCATTGCTATTGTCATTCTTGTGGGCCCCATGTGAATGCAACGAAACGCGCTAAAACATGTAACGAAAGTCTAAGACCCTCAAAAGAATGCTCCATGTATAACTATTTATAAGGTAATCTAAATTCTGTGGTTATGTAATGTTTGGTTTTTGACATCTGAGGTTCTATAAACGGCCAGTGCAAAGAGTACTGTAAACAAAGGTGAAGTCAAATCTGGTACAATGTATTATATATTAAATTCTATTCTTGTGCATTTCTTTGCTTTTGCTATTGAGTATTTATAAAGAAACATGTCCAGAATACCATAGCACCTTTTAACTTATGTACATGTATGTTATTGATTGACACGGTTTTGCTGTTGGTGTAAAAGTTCGACTCCGTCGTGATGAAACTTCGTAAGTGGTCAAATTTTCTAAAATCGTTTTTTTTTTTTTTCGGTCTGTTAGATTGTTTATACTAAGCTATTTATTGTGCTCAAAGATTATTTGCTAAAGACCTGTAGAAATGGGCGAAATCTGCAAAAACGAATTCTCCGAAATGCGCCATCCGTGAATTCCACCGTGATAAAACCTCGCAACTCTGGTTCAGAGGTCTCAACACAACAGTTCTCGGCCGCTCAGGTGTGCTTACATTACTACAAGGTTCTCACGGAACAATAGGCTAGGCTTTACCAAGACCTATTGTTAATTTCACTTCCATTGTGTTTTGTCTTGGGCTTAGACATTTGCCCAAGTTTTCTTTCAGTTTAAATTGTCTACCCTTTTGTGATCCTCAACTTGTTCGAGAAATGTTCGTATCACATTTCCTCTACCATTATTGTCACCAGTTGGTTCATTTGGGGCAAACACAGGGATAGTTCTATCCCTTCCTCGTCGCCCCCTCCACCTTTCCAATTCTCCTACCAGTGAAAAAGATAAAAAGACTTTAATAAAAATACAGATATTAGTCAATGCCCTTTGTCCAAAACATCTTCAGTTCTGAAGTCTCATTCCCAATCCATTCATTATTTTCTCAGTTTCAATTTTGCTGCTTTGTTGTTTAATTTCTACCTACATGTTTATGCCTGTGTTGCGTGTCTGTTTGTATATGCCTGGCATAAGAGTGTATGCAATAGATTATACGTGAGAGAGAGAGAGAGAGAGAGAGAAAGAGAACGAGAAAGATAAAAAGAGAGAGAGGGTGAGTTGCAGATGGAGAGGGCAAGACTTTCTGTAAAGCGCCCAGAGCAATTTTTTGGATACGCTGCTATATACAGTATTAATAAATGATCTTCATTATTATTATTATTATCATTATATTATTAAACGCCAACTTGTAAAATCATAATCACTTGGTGGGCCCATCCCTAGCATAAGGTTTGGTCACTCTTGCTTTGAAAATGAACACTTAATCCATTCCTGTGATGAACCGACAATCAGCAAAGGTGTCTACTATCCTTTGAAGCGCCGGCGGGTTCTCGCCGCGCCCAACACATCAATTATCTGATCCGAGTCATACAATTACTAATCACCAACATTTGTGAGCCTATCCTTATCACCAGGACTGGTCACCCCCTGCTTTGACAATGAAAGTTTAATCCATTCCTTTGATGAGCCAACAATAGGTCTGCCATCGTTTGATACGGCGGTGTGGCTTCCCCCGAAACAAAAAGTAAACGGATAATACATGTAATTATTGCTCAGCGATGATCTGTCTTTAATTTGTGTCTACATTAGTGGTTCCCATAGATATGTCTATGGTGGTTCCCAGCCTCTTTCAGACAATCACCTCCTTAGACCCCTTTCACACGGCGCGGGTCAACCCGCACCCGCACTTATGTGCGGGGCCCGCGCAAACCTAAGGCTGAGGTTTTCAATGGAGCCTTTCACACGGCGCGGGTGCGGGTCGTACTTGTGTGCGGGCGAAATGTTTGCGCGGGTTCGCCTAGGGTACCCGCACCCGCGAAGTTGAAATTGTACACCGTATGCAGGAATTTGTCCTTGGCAGCGCTTTGTCCTGTATTTTGTTTTGATTGTGACTTCTTTTTTTCTGCAGAAACAGTATGGATGCAGATATTGATATAGAACTGCTAATATGATAGGGAGGCCAGCTCTGTGGAACAAGTTCCTTCGTCAATCAAAGGATACATCGATAGTATACATCCATGCCTTCTCTTTTGTCGCAAATACAAGATATAGGAGGAGAAACCGATCACTGTCCATATTTCACGACTGTACAATGTAAAATAGATTTAAAAAACTGGAAAGATCTAAGTGCGGGTGCGATTTTCACCCGCGCCGTGTGAAAGGGTATGCGGATGCGGGTGGGCCCCACGCAAATGTGCGGGCGCGCTGGACGGACCCGCGCCGTGTGAAATGGGTCTCAGGTCTTAGGCCTCCAGTTTCCTCTCATAGCTCTCCCGCCCCCTTACCAGAACCCTACTCTACCCTCAAACATACACAGTCATGAGTACACAGACTCCATGTAATTACAATGTCAGGTTTTTCAAAGCTTTTTTTAATAACAACAGGGAGTTTAATTATTCTTTGTAAAGCGAAGGCATCAACAACTGGCATTTTCTGCTCATCAAAAATCAAACCCATGAGGCGGCAGGCCCAGACTGGCTTGTCCTACAATCGGCTACTGGTAATACCAGAACCAGTAAAACTGAATGGTCGAAGAATATGGACTGTATTATTCTTGACAAGATTTCTTTGCTTGTTTTGTCACATTCAGTCAGAATTCAGCAATGGCTGGGTTGATCTAGCGCCTAGATCATAATAAATACAATACAAAAGCCAGTGCCGCACTGAGCATAGGAAAGCTGAAAATTCAGAAGTCATAATTAAAGCGTCTGCAGGAACTAAAGCTGTTGTGCTCAAAGATCACCACTTTTTCTTTAGACTAAGCTGTGTTTGTGCATTTCCTGGACTCTTGTGTCGATTTCTTTGAAAATTTTTAGGCTGATTGCTGTAGCATGGATAGGTATCTCTCAATGAAAAAAATTGAATTTTTATTCTTAATATTGTAACCCTCGACGGGAGAGAAGCAGTGATATGATATGAGCCGACAAAAAATGTGGAAGAGCAAACAGAAAAGATGTGAGGGAGAGAGTGGAGAGAAAGAGAAAGAGAGAGAGAGCCAGAGAAATAAATAAAAGAGAGAGAGAGAGGAAAAGAAAATGAACTGACCAAATTTTAATGTAGGAGAGAGAAGAGGACAGGACCAAGAGAGGCAGACAGTCAGAGAGGGAGAGACACAGGCAAGGAGAAAGAGAGGGAGAGAGAGAGACAGACAGACAGACAAAGGGAGAGAGACAGACAGACAGACAAACAAGGGGAGATACAGACAGACAGACAAGAGAGAGAGAGAAAGAATGAGGGAGAGAGAGAGAACGAGAGTGTTATTCAGAAATTCATTGTTTACAATAAACTCCAGTTTGATCATTTTTCATGTCCTCTGAAAGACCACTTTCATCATGAACAAATTGTCACAAACAAACAAAAAATTTGCATGCTGTGCTCTGTTGTTAATCTGTGGGGGGGGGGGGGGGGGGGGGGGAGGTTCGGTCAAAAAGCTACACGATTAGTCTAAACAGCCTTCAGCCAAACCAAAGATACTAGAATTATATGATCTACATGTATATATCTACAGTGTAGTGTAGCAACTTTGCCCAGACCACCCAAGTCAGTGTCTGGGCCGTGAAAAGCCCTGCTGAAAACTGGCAAAGGGGGGCAAAGCCTATTTGCGTGGTTTCATCGCAGCAAACATTTATCAACAAACCTCTCAAGTCAGATTGCTTTTAAAATAATCAGTATTAACTATTATGGAAAGAAACATCAATGTTTATAATAACTCTTAGATGTTTTGTGACCTACATGTCAAATTTGGAGGGAAATGGGCGGCACGTTTAAAAGAAAATCAATTTTTCATCTTTCCTGCAAAATTTTGTTCGTGGGAGTTACGATGTTTCATCACGACAGAGTCGGTTTCTTAAGGCGCATCAGCCACTGGTGAGTACAACCCAAACCCACTGACAAAGTGACATGGTGATACAGGGAGTGGACTTATTTCATACATCGCTCTCCCAACCTGTGGGTGGAACATGTCCACACTACACAATAATGAATCCAAGAACATGTACAATCAATCAAGTGATCAAATCCCAAACTGTATGGATGGATTCCTCCCCTCAGTGGCAGAACATACAGTGTAGATGTTTGACTGTTAGTGTTACCAGGGTCATAGAGTCGAGACAGCTTTATTTCAATTTTCATAAATGCATTATCTCATACTAGCAAACTTCACACCGGCTCCCCATCCCAGCCTGTCAAAAAAGTGACAGTGTCACAGCGACATAAAGGGTGGCACACAGATTCGATCACAGTCTAACCTCCATAAGAATTCTGCTGTATTTATTCATTTTTTTGCTTCATCCATTTTCGTTTTACGGTAATGCTACCAAGACAACAGGAATCTTGGTTGATTGGTGTTACAGTAATTAAAATATCAATGTCTCGTTTAAGACTAAAGAAAACAAAGATAATGTGGTTCATGATCCTTGAAATCCAGAAACTGAATCTGAGAGTTTACCTAATCTGTTTATATATAGTGTATGTATCTCCACAAACCACATGTAAGGGATGAGTTCCATTCCACAGAGGGTTTACTTCATGTGAGGTTTCTTGCCGAGCCACACATTAACTGTAAAGAGGACAAACTGGGATGACTGACCATGCTTGTCGGTCGCATCATCTACTGAACTATGTCAGTGTCAGTTCTACTGCTGATCTCTCAGTCAAAAAAAGTACAAACCTCTGCAATGTCCATCTTCTCCCACCCTGATGCCACAAACACTCTGTTGTAATAAAATCATTTAGAAACACAATATACTGTATGTATGATTATGGAAAGTTTATTCCTGTTGTACAGAGCAAAGACACAGTACACGCAACATCATTCAGTAGTATAGTAGTACATGTACCACATCGCAGGAACGTAGCATGTTAAAACAATTTTTTTTTTTGAGACCACGGCCAGAGTGCATTGTTTGGTTTTTTTTCGCATTGTTTGCCACAGACTGCCCATAAACTACGACATGTATATATGTATTATAAAAAAATTATCCAGGATCTGTAGTATTTCTCTGTAAGCTTCACAAATACATCTTAACATTACTCACATACATACAGGTAATATCTTCATGAAGGAAAGAAATCAAATCATTAATAATTTACAAAAACAAATAAAAATATTGAACATCTTTAGCCTAAAAATTCCAAGCTTGATTTTGCCTTTTCCATCTCATGCAAGAATGAGTAAAACTGGGGCAAGGTCAGTTCTGAAAATGTGAAACAAAGAAAATTATTTCAATAATCATCAAAGGTAAACTTTAAATCTGAAAATAAGAAGAAAACCTTTTATTGTTTTCAATACAAATATTTTAACTTACTTTAACAACAAACTGTACAGGACACCACTGGCACTGGCATTGCAAACCATGCAAATTTCTCCAAAATCCTTCAGAAAAATGACAGATTAATTTTATCCCAAGTTATTCGTTCCGTTATCACATCAAATAGAGGAGACAGATTGTCTTCAGCACTAAGGAGATGTCACTTTCATAATGACATCTGTATCATCACTGATAAAGACAGTACTGTATTGAAATACTGTCAGTTGGAACTTAGATAAAGCACATTCAAGATGTGTGGTCTGGCAACCCAGCAAATGTTGAGAAAAACTTTGGAAATGGCAGAAAAGGAAAAAGAAACAACTTGGGTAATTTGCAAGCTCAAGAAGTGCTGGACAATAACAATGAAACTGAATAGCAAATGTCACAGGCACCTAAAAAGTTTTAAACAATCTTGAAAGTTTTCATTCTTAAGATCTTCTTCAGACTGGAAAACAAAAAAGAAAAAAAAAAAAGGAACAAAGACAGTTGTGAAAATAAATTTGAAGGACACTGGTATCACAAGACATTCAGTGTTCTAGATACCATCAGCTCTCTACCCCTTGTGCTCAAACACTGAAATACTAAGACTAAAAAAATCTGTTTCCATCATCAGTCAAAGTTAAAGTGGACATAATTTTGTCACTGTTTAGCTCATACTTTATCCCCTGTGAAGCATCTCATTTCTCATATATATCCAGTGAGGAGGTCATCTCTTAAATCTGAATATCTCATGAATTAACCTGCAGAAGATGATAACGCCCATGATCAGCCCAATTATTTATACTGAAAAGGACAGATGGGATTGATCATGGGCCCAACTGTGTTATAAAGAAAATGACAAGCAGCTGATTATCAGTCCATTTAGAAAGCACTTCTGATTAGTCATGTCATGGTCTTGTAGCCAATCAGAATGCTTGTTTCATAAAATTTACAGATCTGTATGTCAATGTCGGATCTTCCTACTGTTGTAAACACATTATCAATTTCTGTCCTGTGAATCCCCGTTGTCGCGATGTGGGTTAGATGGGGAGAATTCGACTGACACTCTTTCGAGGTCCGCTCCCACAATCGACGAACACACAAAAAAAATACGTGCACTCTAAAAACTAAATAAATCAATTGCTTTGATTTTTAGCAGAACTGTAGGGCAGTTTAATTACAGGAATTAATGTAACAAATATAATTATAAATATAAATATCAATTCAAAGGCAACTGAATCTAACTAATGAAACTACAGCTTTCTATAAAGACTAACTTATTCACTCTAACTACTTGCAGGTCATATGAGTTAGATGCCAAATAGAATCCGCGCACGTGGCGACGGATATAACAGTTTAAATTCTATTAATTCAATGAGACATGTTATGATATGGACATTTCCTCTATACACGCCATGGAGAATGCTTGTACAACCATGCGTTGTCTGGCGGTAGCTCTGAAACTGTCTTCAAAAGTAAGTAGAACGGTTCACTTTCATCATTACAAATTAGTATGGACTCTCACCATGGGGCCCTCACTGGGAGTGAGAGCGCTGGATGTAAACACTGTGGGTTTATATCAAACCAAGTAGCTTAGGCTCTGGAGCTTTAAATCATGGCGCTCCTCACAATATGGACTGCTCAACTGCATCTCTATGTCTCTCATCTGGCTGAGGACTATCGCCGTCCACCTCGTAAATGGATTGTCTACATGTGGCCTCTATCTAAGCTCTGCACGGGTTTAAATACTAAAGCTATGTCTCGACCTTCCGTCCAGATTCATACATTTGATTGGTGCAGTCGCTTCAGCTCAGCCTGCAATATTAATTTATGCTTGTCATGGCCTTGCGCCAAAATCAAGGTCAATTTTACGGTCTAGACAAAATTTAAAATGCGAAACATTAACTACTAAAATCTTCAAACCCCGTGCTTTCTACTCTTATGCACGAATTTCCGAACGCCAACTAAGCGTCTAAATAAACTACCTTTACTCGCCCCTTATCTATGTTAATCAAAATCACGGGGTCGAGAACTGCTCTGTCATTCCTAGCTATACATTTATTCTGTCTCGCCCCTCCTTCTCTCCATCCATCAGAAAAAAGGTGTTTCAAAACAAACTGTTCACGAGAACAGCTCAAGAACAAATTACGCTGGTTATAATCAACAAGATCGTAAAAATTAACTCACTGACGTCGTGACCTAGCACGGCATTTATGATCCTAATGTGATCATGACACCCGTATTTCTAGATAGGTCACATCCAAAATACTCCTGTCTCTAAAGGGTTAATATCCCAGTCTACTTTATCAGAGAGTTCAAAACATACTGTCTTTCTGACAAGATCTGTGGATTACTTCATCATCTGATCATCCAGAGATTATGGACAAACAAACAAACAAACAAAAAAGTCTCACCAAGAAAGACATTTTTGGTTCCATTGCCTGTATTGATCACCAACTTCAACTGTGGAGAAGATGCATAGAAACTATTGGTACAATGGGCAAATTACTTTTGCATTGTGCATAATATGGATATTACTGCAAATGGAACAGGTCCAGATTTGTTTCCATGTGCAACAAGTGCTGCTAACTAAAAAGTATCTCCATGGTACATTTGTTACATGAACATAGCTATGACACTGTATAGCAATTTCATTCATGTAATTAATTTTCATTGTCCCTGGCCATTTCAATTCGATAGGTCATTATCACAAGAAATAAAGTTACGTAGTTCCTAAACTGACACTGAGATAAACGACTCCATGTGTCAAGAACAGATTTAATTCATAAATGTTTCCACTGACTAAATTTTTGTGAGAGAGCAGTGAGTAATTTTTACAAACGTAATTATTGTGCGAGCCAGCATAACTTGGTAAACAATTTGTTTTGAACAGTTTTTTTTATAATAGATAGACGGAAGATGTGGGGAAGGATAGACGGACAGCGTAGGTGTGCATGACAGAGCACTTTTTATATCTCGTGTTTTGAACTAGGTTTAGTAAAGAGGGAAGGGGTGAGTAGGAATTAAATGTTATTGAGATGTCTGTTGACGTACAGAAAATACCGTGATCCAGAGTAAAAGCTCGGGGTTTTGAACATGTTAAGAATTTATTGCTATAAAATTACATTTTATTGTCTTGGGTGATTCGACCTTTGATGTCGACCCAAGGTCGTTGCGTAGGGCTGTTACTTAAAATAACTCAGTTCGGCAGTTGAGCTAGAAGTGGTTGCACCAATCACAATCCAGGAATTAGACGGTAAGCTGCAGATGCAGACCAGTATTTAAGGCCATACAGAACTTAGTTCTGGGCCACATGTAGACAATCCATTTACGAGGTGGTCGGCGATAGTCCTCAGCCAGATGAGGGACATAGAGACGCAGTTGAGCAGTCCATTGTGAGGAGCCTGATTTAAAGCTCCAGAGCCTAAGCTACTTGGTTTGATATAAACCCACAGTGTTTACATCCAGCGCTCTCACTCCTAGTGAGGGCCCCATGGTGAGAGTCCATACTAATTTGTAATGATGAAAGTGAACCGTTCTACTTACTTTTGAAGACAGTTTCAGAGCTACCGCCAGACAACGCATGGTTGTACAAGCATTCTCCATGGCGTGTCTAGAGGAAATGTCCATATCCTAACATGTCTCATTGAATTAATAGAATTTAAACTGTTAGATCCGTCGCCACGTGCGCGGATTCTTTTTGCCATATAACTCATATGACCTGCAAGTAGTTAGATTGAATACGTTAGTCTTTATAAAAGCTGTAGTTCCATTAGTTAGATTCAGTTGCCTTTGAATTGATATTTATATTTATAATTATATTTGTTACATTAATTCCTGTAATTAAACTGCCCTACAGTTCTGCTAAAATTGAAAGCAATTGATTTATTTAGTTTTTAGAGTGCAAGTATTTATTTTTGTGTGTTCGTCGATTGTGGGAGCGGACCTCGAAAGAGTGTCAGTCGAAATATCCCCATGTAACCCACATCGCGACACTGGAGGGGACACTACACGACATTGTTAATTTATAGTTTATTTAGATTAGATTATAATATCGTTTTTCTCTTTGATTAACTTTTGTTTCTTTTCAGTTTCAGTGCTCACGTGGTCTCGCACGTTGAGCTACTTTAATTACTTCATTGTATTTAGTTTTGTATACTGCTTTCTTTCATTATTTGTTCCACATATTTCCGGCTCTCCCATTGACCCGAGGATCGAGGCCAAGGAGACTTCAACATAACTGAACGGTGAAAGACAAAAAAGACTGTCTGTGGTGTACGCAAAGGCTAAAGGAATCTCCACCAGTTCCTTGAGTTAAGTGATTCCATCCTAAAATTTTGTCTGCGTCTGGGGAGTTGATTGTTCCTCCTCGTGTTTTACAGGCTTTTTATACTTTTCTTCTGTGTTTAGGAACTCACGGGCGGTGGCGAGGGCGTTCTTACGTTTGCGGGTCCCCCCTGCCAAAGTGGTGGCTTGGTCGCAGACTCTGCCGTCTCGACGACAGATTGTGCGGTCTCGCAACACCAGTGGTTATTGAAACTGTGGGAAGTCGCATTCGCGAGAACGGACTTTGATAGGGATCTGTACACTTTGTTTAGATTGTAGCGTTCCCATCTTCCTCGTTGTTTTAGGAAGACGTCTCTCTTGTCCTCTTCTTAATCCTATCTGTAAATATGTTCAGACTGTAGGGTTTGTTATTGTCCGTCTTTTCTTGTTGGTCTGGCGTCTAGTTTCGTGTTTTTTTTTTTTTTTTTATTACACCTTACGTACATTATAATTATACATTCCTTTGTTTCTTATTTTACCTAAGTAACTCATGTGTCTACACTGACACATTGATTGAGTAATTTGATCTGGTTATTGAGAGTAAATTGAATTGTTGGAACCCGTGCAGTTAGCACACTGCCAGTTCTATGGAGCTTATTAAGCGTCATGTATAACCGATCTCGTCTTTATATTGACGAGCTCCCGAGAGGGCAGTATTAGACTGTTTAGGGAGGTGATTTTTTTTTAGTAGGGTTATGTGGTGAATATTGGTGTTATTGTCGGCTGGTGCCGCCGCCCGAAGAGCAATGAATTTGTCTCATGGGAAGAGTCTGTATCAGTATCGAGGTGATGTCGATATAAGAGCTATGTGAATTATATATATTGAGTATACTTTTTTTTAGTCGTCTGCGTATGACGCCGACCCGAGGAGAGCAATAATGAGATTGCCTCATGGGATGGATGATATTGGTATTTTTCGATTATTTGAGAGATGTTTGGCAGTGCTAACGTAGTACACTGCGTATCCGCGTATTCGCGTGTTATTGTTCAACCTTCTTACAGGCATTGTAAGCCCCACAGGGCAGTGTAAGGCCACAGGCAGTGTAAGACGCCGAGATGCAGTGTAAGACCTCTGGGCAGTGTAAGGCCGCAGGCAGTGTAAGACCGACGGGCAGTGTAAGACCGACTAGTTATGTAAGGAAGGGAGTATTCGCGTTTTGAGATATTTTGCAGTGGTAACAGAGGACACTGCGTGTTCGCATTTTTGAGAGTTTTTTGCAGTGGTAACAGAGGACACTGCGTGGTCGCGTTTTAAGAAGTTGTGAAGTAGAGTGGAGTTGTTTTTTTATACAACCGATTATGACTATGGTTTTCCGCGGTTCGTGGACCATCTAACGTAATACTATATATGACAAGTAAGAATAACCGATTATGATTGTGACTATCCATGTGGCCGGTGGATGAGTTATCTAAGAACATACCCGATATAGATATTGAATTGAACCGATTACGACTATATACCGAGATGACTGTGACACTTGACGTGTGCATGGCTTGCGTACGGAAACGTCGCATTAAATTAACTGCTATCGCCTGGTGGCACCTCATCTATCCCGGATTGGATATAATTAGAAATAGGTTAAAGTATAATGTTATTTAATTGAGATTTAGATTATTGTTGAATGCGAGAAGCTCTATATAATTCTTAAATCAAAACGAGCGCTACGCAGATTTTGAAAGACTACGTCAGGCTAATTATCTTGTCGCCGTTTGTTATTTCAGCTTCACTATGGCGAAATTTGTAATTGATAGGCCAAAATATGTTGCTATTTTATAGTCTGTTGAACATTGAGGTTGAACATTTTTCACCTTTTTCGGAGACCGTGGATGGTTTCACATTATATTGTCCTACCAATTATGGACATTCTTTCTCAAAATTTCCATGTGATTCCTTTTTCCACTAGCGTCCATCCTGACCATGACCTGAGTTTCAGACAACCTTGACGCCTTTGCCTGCGGGTCAATGAGATGAGAAAATGGCAAACCGAGCGACCAGACCTACTGCTGCCAGGATACCATTACTTTAATTAACTATTGTTCGTTCATGTTCTATGAATGTATTAATTACGCTCAATGAAGCGATGAGCTAGTTGCTCAATATTTCAGTCTTTACAGTATGTCTGTGTGAGATAAGTTTATCACTTTAATTCTTAAGTGCTACAATAATTATATATTATCACAGAACGTCGCATATAAACATACATATGCTATTGTCCATCGATAATGCACGTTCTTAGAATTTTTTTTTGACTTTCAGTAACGATATATTTTCTACTATATAGCCCTTTCCAATGTACTATTACATAGCAACGTTAGTAGAGAGTTATGTCGTTCAAATCCTAAGTTTTCACTGGGGTGGGGGATGTGTCAAGAACAGATTTAATTCATAAATGTTTCCACTGACTAAATTTTTGTGAGAGAGCAGTGAGTAATTTTTACAAACGTAATTATTGTGCGAGCCAGCATAACTTGGTCTCGTAAACAATTTGTTTTGAACAGTTTTTTTTATAATAGATAGACAGAAGATGTGGGGAAGAATAGACGGACAGCGTAGGTGTGCATGACAGAGCACTTTTTATATCTCGTGTTTTGAACTAGGTTTAGTAAAGAGGGAAGGGGTGAGTAGGAATTAAATGTTATTGAGATGTCTGTTGACGTACAGAAAATACCGTGATCCAGAGTAAAAGCTCGGGGTTTTGAACATGTTAAGAATTTATTGCTATAAAATTACATTTTATTGTCTTGGGTGATTCGACCTTTGATGTCGACCCAAGGTCGTTGCGTAGGGCTGTTACTTAAAATAACTCAGTTCAGCAGCTGAGCTAGAAGTGGTTGCACCAATCACAATCCAGGAATTAGACGGTAAGCTGCAGATGCAGACCAGTATTTAAGGCCATACAGAACTTAGTTCTGGGCCACATGTAGACAATCCATTTACGAGGTGGTCGGCGATAGTCCTCAGCCAGATGAGGGACATAGAGACGCAGTTGAGCAGTCCATTGTGAGGAGCCTGATTTAAAGCTCCAGAGCCTAAGCTACTTGGTTTGATATAAACCCACAGCGTTTACATCCAGCGCTCTCACTCCTAGTGAGGGCCCCATGGTGAGAGTCCATACTAATTTGTAATGATGAAAGTGAACCGTTCTACTTACTTTTGAAGACAGTTTCAGAGCTACCGCCAGACAACGCATGGTTGTACAAGCATTCTCCATGGCGTGTCTAGAGGAAATGTCCATATCCTAACATGTCTCATTGAATTAATAGAATTTAAACTGTTAGATCCGTCTTTTTGCCATATAACTCATATGACCTGCAAGTAGTTAGATTGAATACGTTAGTCTTTATAAAAGCTGTAGTTCCATTAGTTAGATTCAGTTGCCTTTGAATTGATATTTATATTTATAATTATATTTGTTACATTAATTCCTGTAATTAAACTGCCCTACAGTTCTGCTAAAATTGAAAGCAATTGATTTATTTAGTTTTTAGAGTGCAAGTATTTATTTTTGTGTGTTCGTCGATTGTGGGAGCGGACCTCGAAAGAGTGTCAGTCGAAATATCCCCATGTAACCCACATCGCGACACCATGCTTTGTCAATTAAATTTATGGGACTGATCTGGTTAGCATTTGAGGCAAGAATTTAGCATTTCTGGCTGTGGTCGCCACATCAGTTGCAGTTTACTGCTTTCCTCACAGCACAGATACCGCAGGTGCTGCGGGTAGACATTCCCAATGTTTATGAAGCTATATTAACCCTCGTCCTGCGTTGAGTGAACTCGTCCACGTAACGCCCTGTGCGGGGATAGCCAGCGGCCAGTCAGCCGATCGTTCGCGTGTTGCCGATAACCTCGGCGGTCGGGTCAATCGGGTCCTTGTGAACACGTGTATCGCGTATACTTCAGGACGCAATATCAACAATTATAGTGGTGGATAAATCGTAAGGGACCCCTATTATATTTGGATAAAGTACTTGTGATGATATGCAGTAGGTTTTATTGTGAAATGGAAGGCACCAAATCAAGAATTTTCAGCATTTACATGCCGTTTAACACACGTTTTATCATTTTCCCAAGACCTCTGCGCTTTTTCTGTCCCTAAGTCAGGCCATTCAGGTGAACAAATTATTTTTTAAGCCATTCGCTTAATTTACTAACCACATGTATCGTGACATTGCCTTCTCCCTCCTCTACTATGTAAAGCGTCCACGTACTATGATGTTAGTTTTAGCGAGAGATTTGATTTCCAGGTCGTAGAGCACACACATGTACTGAAAAGCGGTTTAACCAAAGCAACACAATATCTCTCTAATCACCATATCAAATAAAGACAACGACCAACAACAAAGTCGGTCATTTTCTCCCAGTTTTCCCTGATGAAAAATCTACTGGCAGACGCCCTTATGCAGCATGCCCTAATATTACATCGAAATTCATAATTACAGACGTAGAACGGCGTCTCAAATACCCACATGGCCCCTTTCTTCTCATTTCACATACATGTAGACGACAACCAGCATCAAAGTAAAAGTTTCCCCAAGATTTTCCCCAGTTCAAACTTCAGACCGTCAATAGTATTACACGAGTATGACGAACAGTTGCGAATAGTTGCATCGTAATAAACGTAATCGAACGATACCATTTTGTTAGATATAGTAGGGGTGACAGGATAGATAAACACGCGAAAATAGTGTGGGAAAAAAACGTGAAAAAAAACAAAATAACGACAGCCTTGGCAACCGAATAAACAAAGCGCGAGGCGCACCGTTGCTATACAAAAATGTGGCCTCCCGCAGGACCTGCGGTTAAGCGGTCGGACAAAATAATGGCCTCCCGTGTCTCGCGTGGAGGCCAATATAGTTGCCTCCCGCAGGACTAGGGTTAATAGTCATTTTATACTACTACTACATGTCGCATGTCAGAGTAACCAGTTTTAGATAGGCCAACACTAATTTTGCCTGGGAGTACATCACAGGCGATTTTTTGTGAATTTGTTTCCAGCATCACTCACAGAGTCACACTGTGTAGGATAATCCTACCCTGACGCGCTCAGCTTCATTTATTTTTCATTTATCCCCACATTTAAAGATTCAGAAATGAACATTCCAATCAAGGCAGCATATCAAGCTGGAAATCGAGAAGAGCAGGCTGAACAGGCCGCTGCCCGGGCAAAATTAAATAAAATTCACCCCTACCACTCCCTCTCCCCCATCCCTAAAAAAACAACAACAACAACAACAACAAAGAAACGCTGACCAGCGCTGTGGCGATGACGTATTTGTTCCAGTTGTAACTGGACTGCAGTGACACTAAAGCAAATTTCCCAAATGGGATTAAAGAAGAACATACAAAAATAAAACTTTGTTGTTGTCATGTCTGTGCTGTTTGTTACATCTGGTCTATTTGAAAAGCCTCACAGTAGACATAGTCATAGTCAACATTTTCACAATTCTTTGATAAAGGAGAGAATAGTGACAAGTATAGAAAACAATAGTGACCTGTGATCAAGAATTACTGTATTATATCATCTAATAATAGGTAACAGATTTGAAACTTTCAGATAGTACAGGCAAGAACTGTGGAAAAAAATAATCTGGCATTCTAGCTTGAAAAATGACCAGTGTGGTACTTTGAAAACACACCAACATGCTCAGAGATCAGATATTCCACATATATTGTATATATATTTCACCAACAATGCAAATATAACCAGCATGCACACATCATGATGTACCTGCAGCCTCAACCAGTTAATTACAGTAGAACTTGGTTATAACGAGAGGTTATGTTCCACCAAAAATGTCTCGTTATACCAAGGGTCTCGCTATTCCAGGAAAGCGTCAAAAAGGCAAGGCAGGACATGCTAACAAGGGAGGTAACCATAAAAAAATAATGTTTACCTCTCTTGTTGGCATGTCCTGTCCATCAACATAGGCCTACATATATAATACTATAATAATACATGATTGGACGGGTGGGCAGGCATAAATTTATTGATTACGTTGGATGGTGGTGTACAGTGCTGTCACGGCACATGGTCAGCAAGGAGACAACACTTGCTAGGCCTAGGCAAGACATAATGGGACGGTAGGCAGGCGAGCAAATGTATTGATTTTCGTGGGTGGTAGTGTAATGCGCTGTCATGACACATGGTCAGTAAGGAAACAAAGCATTGTCGGCCTGAGTGAGAGGTGACTAGACGGGTGGGCGTGCAGTAACAGACAAAGAACACTATTTATGTCTGACTCGCTACATGTTGTACTGTGCCTGCTCCCACAATTTGCCGTATGCACTCAGAATTAATTCTCTCTCTATAGCAAGTGTTGTGATTGTCGATTGCCGTTATTCAAGTATTTTAATGTATAGCTTATATGGTAGAAAAAGCGGGAATTTAAAATGTTCTCGCTATAGGCAAAGTTCTCGTTATTAGCAGTGTCGTTAAACATGATGGTCCACTGTAGTTACCTGCAAGAATGTGTTTCCAACTTTATCCAGTTCACTGCTGGAAGCTGTCACTGAAAGATAAATAAAAACAATCACTATGTTTCAGTTTCAGAACCAAAGAACCTTTTTTATGTAAAACATAAAATAGCTACTGATGACACATACATGTATTTATTTTATGAAGCAAACCACAAACATCATCCACAACAAGTACAAATATTACCATAACAATATAAGGTATGTGGGCATCTACAGAACATTTCTGTGCGATCATTCTCATGAAAGACTAAAGTAAACACTGAGGTGAAACAAATATTCATCATACTGCATAACAACTTTCAGCAATGACAACTAAAACAATCTTCATATTCAGAAATTTACAAACTTGAACCTCAACATTTGTGCTATCACTGAATCATCTACCAGCTGCGGTAACAAAACAGAGCAAGTTATGCAGCGATCATAATTGTGAAATAATCATGTGCCAAAGAAAAAGTTATTATTACAGTCTAATCAGTATATTCATCACCATCATCACCATCATCACCATTATCGTCCATAAAAGTTGGACTGGACTGTGTCAAAACTTTGTCCATGGATAGCCTATCCCCCTCCCCCCCAATGAACAACTACAACATGACAGAAACTCACCACCAAATTTCCATTCAATATCCACCAATTGATTGACCATCAGCGTCTGACCCAGGGCTCCTCTAGACAAAGCTACCAGATTGGCCTCAAACTGTCTGGCCACCTCTTTGCATTTTTCATCTGACAATCCTGCAAAGACAAGAACGCAAGAACACAGGTATTAGGTTGTGCAGTGCACTGAAGGGCTTAGTTCTAGTTCTACTGCACACCTACATCACAAGTAGCTAAAACTGAGATATTAAGCAGAAAGTGTTTGTCCTAGTATTTGCATTAATCTTACATGTTCAGACTGAAAACTTTGGTTCTTTCAAGATGCCTCGCTCTAATTAGATTACATTATACATGTAGGCCAATTCCAAACTGATTTTTACTTTTTATCATAACTCACCATTTATTGTTTAATCTGATGGAGCATGCTTTTCTAAGAGTCCAAATTTATTATTCTGGCTTAAAGACTTTGAAAGTTATGGCATTTTCAAAAGTGAAAAAACCCCTCAAATTTGCTACCTTTTGCAAATTGCATGATAGTTCAACTTTGACCACCAAGAAAATGACCATTCATTGAGTCATGGCATGCACTGGAAACTCTCAGTTTCCATGTCAAGGGGGCGCACGTTGCACTCAATTTTTTTCAAGGGGTACAAATAATAGGGGCATCTCATTTTACTTTTTTCTTTGTCATCAAACTTCATCTGACGTCACTTTTTTCTGAACTCTTACAAGGGGGACAAAAATAATGTTTTGCCTTGTTTTTAATTAAAAAGGAGATCAACCATGTTCGCCATTGACTTAGCACTGAGCATCAGACAAAAATGACGAAATCAAGCATTGGGTGGGTCTATAAAAACAGTCACCCCATGTCTGAGTTTGGCATACCATTATAATACAAAGGCTGAGGTTCATTTGCATATAATTTTGATCCTGTCTATTATCTATTACAATTTCCGCCAGTTTCTAGGTCAATAAACTTTTCAACAAATGATTTTTAAAGGAATTTAAACCTAAAACACAATGAAATATACAAGAACATCGAATGAAACCACAATTATCTGGCTTTCTGTGTGAGCTTTTTTCAAACATGTGCGCTGCATCAGCACGATGCTCTGCAATCCCTTGTTATGAGGGGGTCAAATGGGTACGCGCGGCTCAGGGCGAAACCAGTAAGACTATGTTTTGTTCATGCTATAAAAACACATGGCTACACACATTATACAATACAAAAGATAATATATTTTGACAGAGGAAAAATTGAACTTTATTTTGATGTACAACGCATGCCGTTTTACATAAGTATACAGCTGTAGTAACCTTGTAATTCTGGCCTAAAATTATGCCAAAACAGGATTTCTCACCTTTAATGGGGCAGTTTGGACTACCTACTTTAATAATGACTTTCCTAAGTTAACATGCTTAGCACAGAAGACAGAATACTTGCTAAACTTTTTGTATGATTGTACCGTTTGTCTAGGATTCATGCTGACTTAGAGTAGACATGGTATAGAAGTAATCCCTTCACGTGTTTCTTTTTACAAAAATCAACATTAATAAACAGTCTCGTCATTTTTTTTCTTTGCGGCAAACCAGATAACATCATATTTAAGCACTAAACATTTTAGGCTACAAATGAACTGAGCTAATGGCAAGATGTGTTACACCTGTCAAAGGATTCATTTTTTAACTTTTCATAATGCTGTTGATATTAATGTTATACTGAGTGGTTCAGTTTAAAAAATTAAATCATATCAAAACTGTTCATTTAAATAGACAGTCACCTAAAAAATTAAAGTATTTAAAGAAATGAAATTGCTGATCTGATGGTGACAAGCACAATCTGAGAGACCTCAGGTGTGCACTGTCTGCTGATATTGTATGAAGTACATGTATTTCATCTTTGTACCATTTAAATCTGACCAATAAGAAAGTTCCATAAGAAGCTCACTAAACAGGGAATCTAGGTGCTTCCCTTACCTAAACTTTGCAAATCTTCTGCAAGCTGTGATGGGCTCAAACTTTTCTTTAGGGCAGCTGCAAAAACAAAAGATATTATGTCATTAGAAAGTATAAATTGTATGCTGGTAACTTTTTGTACAGTGAAAAAATTTCCTTTTTTTCCCTCATGGCCAATCAGTAACATTACAAGAGTCATATTGCATTGATTGCACACAGAACAAAAAAAAAAGATTTAATAATACATGTAATACAGTGTAGTATGCTGTATATGATGTTTAAGTTAATGATGACTGATAGCACAAATTCTTCTATTTCAAATCTGCAGATTAGAAAAAAATAACGGTTTAATGTTAACCCTTGTCCTGCCGAAGGACACGCAAAACACACGAGGCCACTACTGTGTTCCACACTTTGCTGCCAGGATCCTGCGGAAAGCCACTTTAATGTACAGCAACGGTGCTCCTCGTGTTTTGTTTATTCGGTTGCTACAGCTGCAACTCGTTTTTTTCCCACTAGTTTCGCTTGTTTAAATCCATCCTGACACCCCTACTAAGTTTAAGAAAATGGTATTGCCCGATTACAATGCAACTATTCATCACTATTCGTCATACTCATGTAATAGTGCTGATGGACTGAAGTCTGAACTGGAGAAAATCTAAGAAAAACTTTTGACTTTGATGCTGGTTGTCGACTACATGTGAAATCAGAAGAAGGGGGCCATGTGCATATCTGAGAAGCCGTTCTATGTGTAATAATGTTTTCCGATGAAATACTATGGCATGCTGTAAAAGGGCATCGGGCGGTAGGTTTTTCACCGGGAAAACTGGTAGAAAATGACCGACTTTGTTGTTGGTTGTTGTCTTTATCTGATGTGGTAATTAGAGAAATATTGTGTTGCTTCGGTTAAACTGCTTTTTATATATATATATATGTACTCCATGAGCTGGAAATCAACTCTCTTGCTAAAGGTGTGGTAAGAAATCTAACAATTAACATCATAGTACATGTACGTGGAACCTTTACATAGTGGAGGGAGAAGGCAATGCCATGATACAAGTGCATTAAGTGCCTGGCTTAAAAAATAATTTGTTCACCTGAATGGCTTAAAATAGGGACAAAAAAAGGGCAGACCTCTTGGGAAAAGGTTAAAGTGAGTGTTAAACAGCATGTAAATGCAGGAAATTCTCTAGTATGAGCCTTCTATTTAACAATAAAACTTATTGCATCTCATTGCAAGTACTTTATCCAAATATTGTAGGGAGCACTTATGATTTACCTACTATTTTTTCTCTTACTGAATGCTAAAGTAAACACGACACACGTGTTCAAAATGACCCGACTGATCTGACTGCTGAGGTTATTGGCAACATGCGAACAAGCGGCTGACTGGCCACCGGCTCTCCCCGCACACGGCGTTATGTGGACGAGTTCACTCAATGCAGGACGAGGGTTAAACTACATTGATAATTGCCTATTACTTCCTTACTGAAGTTAATGCAATGCACCACTTCAGGGAATGCCAGTAAATGTAACTAAACTTTTTTTTCACAACTATTTTACCCTGCATAAATATAATTTATTGATCTTAAAAGACTACAAACTATTTCATTATCAGTACAAAACACTTACAGTTAGGTAATGATACCAAACTCTTGAAGACATTCCGCAGTGGACCTACACCAACACCATTTTCTTGAGCAAACTCTTCAAGCTGTGTCATTAACCGGGAGGACTGACGTGAATAAAACACATAGTGAATAAAAGCTAATTAAACTGACTACATGAACATGTTTGATTATGTATGCGACAGAGATTAAATAGGGATGATTCTACAATAGTTAAGTTTCTCATACCATTCAGATATATAATACAGAATGCTACTGTACTATAGTATTGTCCATCTGAATTTCACTCTTAAGAGATGTTCTCAAATTCAGCACTTGCATCTCATATTGAACTGAATCAGCTTCTTGCTAGACCCTGTAGACATGCTTCTGATGACGCCACATGAACAAAGAGAAGATCCTTTGCTAAAGAAAATCTAGTACTTGTATTGTAGCTTGAAATACAATAGTTAACTTTTATCTCAAGCTAATGAATATTGTCATTCTAACAAACAAACAAAAAATTTACAATGTAAAACTCTCTGCAAAGAAGTTGTTTCTCAAGCACTGGATAGTGATTTAAATGTTTCTGTATTTTGACAAAAGGATGCATGGATGACTTGTGACAAATCACTGTCAGTTGTGAAACAAATTTTAATGTTCATCTCAGGCAAAGACCTCCTGGCTGTCAGTAACTAACACTGTTATAACCATTATTATTATATCATGCCTTACCTTGCTTGGCTCCAGCAGAAACTGGAAGGCAAACTGCACCAACTGAGAAAAGAGCTGGGGGGGGGGGGGGGGGGGGAAGGGAGGGAGCTATGATTAAATACCCTGTATGTACATGACAGTAGTCAAAAATCACAATGCACATAATGGTAAGCTCTGTCATGTTGCAAACATTCAATAATATTAATACATTATAATTGCAAAAAAAAAAACAAATTCATGATTACTTCAGCATTTTACATAATTTGACATTAAGATTTTAAGTTTAACACATCATTATGGAAATTTCAAACTGCGGCAAAGCTGCACTGAGCAAAAATATAAACTTATGCCACATTATCATCAGTAGCAAATCAAATATGGTTATGTTGAGTAGTGACAAGCTTGACCACTGATTATTAAAGGTATAGTATGGTATCCTCATGAGTTCTGATGAAATAAGATACATGCTGTACAAAAATCTCACCTTCCTCTCTGAAATCGTCCTGTCCAATTTTAATGATAGTATGTACAAACCAGTGCAAAGCCCCTTTCTTGAGATTTTACTGTACAACCATTTAAACTTGATGTGATAAATGTTTCTTGCATAGAAATAACTTGCCAACAAAAAGAAACTTTGGTGGTCAACACAGAATAAGTTTTCTATGTCTAAACTTTCACTTTAGACAGGCCCAGCACTGTGTGCATTGCCTGGAACTGAAAGAGTTGGTGGTCTGTCACCCATACAATTTATGGTAAAACCGTAAGAGTAAGTACTGCTTACCAATACCAGTATGCCAAGATTTACAGGCCTACAAAATTAGAAGAAATTAAATTTGTCATGCGCAATATTTTTTTTTCAAATTCAATAACAAAGCCACTGAGCACATTTATTTTACTTGACACTTGACTACCTGAGTCCACACCAAAGCCTTCTAATGATCTTATTACGGTAAATTACCTCCCAAATGACTACAGAACTTTACAACTATAAAGCAGTCTACATCAGATGACACGTACAAAAAAGGCCTGCATTGAAAAAATTACTATGGAGTCCATGTAAAACAAACTTTGGCCATTTGAATTTCTGCTAAATCGAAGTGATTTTGAAATGAGGTTTTTTTTCCTCTTTATCTCTATTAAATATTTACTGTTAATTCAAGTTCGAACCGCCCAAATTCTGATAAATCAAACTCATCGAGCGCCTCATCCTCAATGTAACTTCTGATTTCCAACCCCGTAAAAACCAATTTCCACAAGCATGCTGACACAGGCCTGATTAACAACTCTTTATGCTCAGCAGCAATCGACGGGGAGGGTAAGGCGCCAAAAATGATGCACTGGGCAGGCTGTAGAGCCTTCTTCTTACATGTCTGTCCCACCGAGTAAGAAACACACCGCGGACCCCTGCACGCAGTGTGATTCTGCCCCAATGACCAATGATATCAGCCAACAACATGGGTACACGAAAGACGGTATGACTAATAAAGTGATATGACCAGTAAATTTATTGACTGCTGTTGGAACCACAACAGGTACAGCCAAGACACAAATAACACAGAGTAGAACCACAAGCCTTCACTGTGCCCGCCATGCCCATACAGGGCCATTTACTAGTTGTAATGCTCACTGAGCTATACAGTATCAAATGACTGTACATATAATTATGGCAAGGCCCAGGAGGAACAAAGATTTCACCTACATGAGGGTCTTAGCACTACAGTACTGCCAATACCTCGCTGTAGTGTTTACACATTCACCACATTACACTCGATGGGGCGAGGGGACGAGTACAGCATTGCTACACTGCGTAATGATAATTCCGCACCACTGATGAGTGATAGCATGTGGGATAATGCAGTAGGCCTACGGTCTTACATTTGAACATCATACATCATTACATGGAAGAATGTCTTTATTACTTGATGGCATCACACACAATACATGCCGCCAAGATCAAGACAGGCAACAGAGTTTGCTGACCAGAACTACTAGGCCTGATAAGGCATTCAATGCTGCTTTCTTGTTTTACTGCTGCCATGGTACAGTCATTTCTAAAGAAAAAATAATCAAAAGATCTCTGAATACAGGTGCCTATGCGGTTTTGTGTGTGTGTGTGTTTGTGGGTGGCGGAGGGTGGGGGGTTCTGCAAGGAGGGGTGTAATTATGTTGTATGGGGCAAACAGCAGTGGTAATTTCTCTGCTCGGAGGTAAATCAAACTCTGGTAAATCGAAGTGTAATCCCTTTCCGGACGACTTCAAATTATGCAGACTCCACTGTAATTACTACTCATCATCGAGAGCCTTCCTCGGGCAAAAAACAAACAAAAACTGATTTATCATGGAGGACCTTCCTAGGGCAAAATCAATTTTTTTTTTGCCTTTGTTTGTTTTTCGCCTAGCTGAAGAAAGCCCTCAATGGCCGAAAGCTTGCATAGGAACTATTCTATTCTTTTTCATTCATTTTGTATTACTACAAAATGTTTCTTTGCTTTGCTTGTTATAATCTGACACAAAGCTTTGCAATACTACTCTTTTTAGTTTCTTTTCCCCTTTCTGCCACATTTCAGTCCTACTGCGACCCCACAGGATTTTTGATTTTCTTCACTAGTTAGATTCTATACAAAAACATAAGTCATACACCATTCACTTTTCCCACATCTGACATCCCTTCACACTCCTGGAGCTCTGAGCATTTGTCCATAAATGGGGTCCCGGCGCTGCGTCCGCCATTTTCCCCAGGTTTGGCCGATGCGATACTATATTCCGTGCGTCAGTGGATTCGATAAGCGGCGGTGAGGTGGAAAGAACTGCAGGTGGCACCTTGGATGCAAAAATGAACGGCTTTAAATGTGTTGCTGGCAGAGAAAGTGAAAGTTTTTTTTAGGCAGTGAAAGTGAAGTTTTTAAAAAAAACTGTTTTTCACACCTTGTTTGCATGGATGATGCTTGTGTATGTTTTGAACTGGCCATCAGGTCTACAATAAGGAGAGTGAGATTGAGAATGAATGAATGAGAGAGAGACAGAGAAAGAAAGAGAAGGAGAGCAGAAATGAATGAGAGAGAGGGAAAGAAGAAAGGCGAGAATGGAGAGAGAGAGAGAGAGAAGGAGAGCAAAACTGAATGAATGTGACAGAGAGAGAGAGAAGGGGTGGGGAGGAGATGCGATAATGAATAAGAGAGAGAACAAGAGCTGGAATGTATAACAGAGAGAGAGAGGAGAGCAAACATGAATGAATGATATACAGAGAGAGAACCAGAGCCAGAGCAAATGAGAGAGAGTAAAGGAGAAGGCAAGTGAGAAAGGACAGAGAGAATGAATGGATGAGAGAGAGAGAGAGAGAGAAGGAGGAGAGCAAGAATGAATGAATGAGAGTGAGAGAGAGGAAGAGCAAGAATTGTAAATGAATGAGAATGGAGAGAGAGAGAGGGAGAGCAAAAATAACAGTTTTCTTTTTTTTATGATAAAATTTATAATATTGATCATGATGGCCATGATGATGATGTTCTTGCAAACATGACCAACACGATTCTTGGAAGGAAAGATAAACGTACAACTGCCACCAACTGCAAACAAGGGAATATTATGTGTGCATTTCTGTGCATTGAATGCATTACTATGTACAGCTGGGTTCTGCTCAGCAGTCATAGCCAACACGAAATGTGCAACTGCCACCAACTGAAAACGAGAATGCTTTATGCGTGCATTTAACGCTTTACTATGTACGGCTGGGTTCTGCTCAGCAGTCGTAGCCAAGGCTAAATGTGCAACTGCCACAAACTGCAAACAACAAAAATGAGCTCTCTCTCTCTCCAAGGTTTGAAAAGCAAGGAAAAAACAACTAATCAGAATGCACGATTATTCACTTTCTTCGCTCACTTTCTCTCTCTCTCTCTCTCTCCCCAAGATTTGAAAAACAAGAAAACAACAAAAAAAAAACAAATCAGAATGCACGGTCATTCACTTTCCACCTCATCGCCGCTTATCGAATCCACTGACAGTGACACACAGAATACAGTATCGAATCCACCCAAACTCAGGTAAGATGGTGGACGCAGCGCTGAAATCCCACATATCGACAAGTGCCAAGCTCTGCAAATACATTTCTTTTTGTTGTTGCTCTCTGTCAATTTAGGCTACACCTAGATCTAGATCCTGATGCGAACACCACCTATTCCCATTTATCGTACGTGTTAGTGTAGACCACTGACCAGCTGGCCTATTAATTGGCTCTTTTCGTCTTGGCAGACGGTCAGCAGCTAAATTGTTTGTTTTTTTGTGTGCTGCATGCCTGGGCTGTGGGTATGGAGAAAGTGCCTAGCCCATGGAGCACTTCCCCCTCTCGACAACAGTGTTGCAGGAGGTGCATTCCTCCCTATTTTTTAAAATAATTAATAACGAATTATTTGTTGGAGATATGGAGGGGGGTAGGTGATATGGCTGAATTTTAATCTATTAATTTTTAGTTTCAATTTTGCCCGGGCAGCGGCCTGAACGGCCTACTCTTAACGATTTCCAACTGCCAAGGTATCTTTAAAGTGCGCAACGTGCACACGGGCCCTCCGAATTTTTCGTCCTTATCCGAGAAGACTAGGTCTAGGTACTCGATCCTACCCCCCAATATGATCAGGGACACGAAAATATTTTAAGAAAAATCCCAATTTCCAACATGCCTGCACAGCCCGGGTTTTGAACCCGGGACCCTTGGCACGATAGGCGAGCACCTTGCCTCTAGGCCACCTTGTCCCCAACCAGCCTACATCAGAGTCAGTGATAACCACGCCCCCTTCTTCCTTAGGTCTGCTTTTCGATAATTTATCTAATTGCATCCTTCCCTTCGAATTATTTCAATATTACATTTTAATATTGTGTGAATCACCTCATTCTGAAATTTATTGAGTGCCTGAAAATCACTGAACATAGAATCCGGTGGTGTCTCTCTCGTAAAATGGAAAGTAGCCGCCATGTTGCCTCGTGAAGGAAGTGGTGTTTGTTTATTGTAGTCTAAACAACAAAAAATGTTTATTTTAGGAATACGCCCGATTAACGAAACGTGATTCGATCTCTAAATTTATTCTAAAATGGTAATTTGCCCATTTTTTAACTATCGAAATCATAGATCTATCTGGAAAGTTCAAGATATAATAACTATCAACTTTCAATATTCATCGTACAAATCATTAAGTTTTATTAAGTTGTCAGTATCGAACAATTATGACAGACCAAGGGTAGTTGTGGAGTGGATGAGGCGAGGGGGGGGGGAGACAACATAACATGTGCAGTATCTACTGAAACACTATGTAAGAATGTGTTTGATGAGGTATGATATAGTAAATATCTAGACCATGAAATTTCTTAGAAATCTATATGTTTTTTTAATAGTTTATCTTGATGATGAAGGGGACTTCGGCTATTCATTATTGATTGTCTACTACGTTTGGTACGGAGATTAGAATGAAATAGAGGGCAATAACTCTCTCTCAAAACAGTGAGAATTCGCCTTTGGCGTTCATTTCCGTCGCTTAGTGGCAGCAGGTGCAGGTCAGCCAAAATGCCGAAAGCCAAGCCAAGTGCAATTAAGGATTTTACAGCGGGAGGTGTCGGTGGGGTATGCACCGTTGTTGCAGGACACCCACTGGACACAGTAAAGGTAAATTTTATAGACTTTAGTCTGTGAAATTTGGAGATAACATTGAAACATTCTCGGACTGTTACTAGATCTAGATCTACTTATTAATATAGTTGTATTGTAATATTGTTGCTGTTCGGACTTTGACCCCATTGCTCTGTGCTGCACCAAGCCTTTAGGGTCCAAATAATCAGCTGCTCTGTACTTTACTTTTGGGAGAATAAATCTAGATCTAGGAAGATCTTAAATTTATTTTTTATAATAAAAATAGCCTACATTTAGGCCTAGAGCTTACAGTTAACAGTTTGCAGTCTCATTGCAGCTGAGGGAGCCTACATGAACTCATCTCAAGGCCCAGTGAACAAAGAACAAAAAAAAGGGGGGAAGAGTAAAGGACAAAGTCCCAAATCAAATCTGGATAACATCACCCGAATCCCAGACACATTTATCAAACACAACTGCGCTTTAACTTTTTAAGGCTAGGCTTGTCCAATGTTCAGCCGATGCACTTCTGTCCAAAGTCCATCAAATACATTTCATTTATCAAGCCTCGCCAAATCAAGATGTTTGCCTCAGATTCAGAATCCCTGATTGAACTCTTGGGAAACAAGCTAAGTACTCAAATTTACATTTAATTCTTCTTCTTCTTCTTCTTCTTTTGTAGTTGGTTCGTCTATAAGACGATTCCCCAAATTTGTAGTGTAACCGGTGCAGAAAAGTAGTTTGGAGGCTTACAGGTTGAATTGGCGCGGCTGAATGAAAGTCTTCAGTGTATTATGGCACAGGACTGAATGTTGGACAAGCCCAGTCATTAGAGAATGGCAAGATTTTGAGATAAAAAAAAGCACAGTGGATTCCTAATGATTATCTCGACATCAGTCTGACCTGCCTCGAGTAAAGTCGAAATAGCAGATTAGTGGTGGAAGTGAAACAAAAGGGGGGGGGGGGGGGGGAGATCAACCATCACCGTCATGGGAAAACATCCAACAAATTTAATGCAATTATGTCCCTTTTTCTTTTGAATTTTAATTATCAGCATACTGTCACCCATTCCTCCAATATCATTGTTGTTGTGTGGAGCAGTTGTGTGGCAAAGTCGGTTTTGGCGAAATGCTGTGCAGCTATACATCAAATGCATCTATATATAAGTGTTTTACTAATTCTTTTTAACCTCGACCTGACTGTTTCTGCAGAAGAAGTGATGATACCGATACACACACAGATCAGCAGTTAACCAAGAGATCTAGGTCAAGGCCTAGTATCAAAGGCATTCGAATGTCTTGTGAAAAAAATATATTACTCAATCTGTAGTACTCTGTATTTTTACTGCCGTGTGCTAATGCATGGCACTCCACATTCAAGTTAATGAAGCCAAGGGTCATCCTCTGTGTCTACACCCACCCTCTCCTACCCCTCCCCGCTAGCACCATAAAAAGAAATAAGGAGATCTTATATGCAAGGAGTTGCATTGGTATTTTTGGTAGCACAGTGTGACAGTAGTACACTAGTAGTAGTAGATCTAGTGCACTTGTTGTGCGCGGGTCGGGGAGAGATGTGTCAATATAAGAGGAATGAATGGAATAACACATCGAGTTATCGGGAAATATTTAGTAGCATTAAAGAAGAAACAGGTTGGGACTTAAAAATTGTGTCGAGTTGCCTAGGGTGTCAACAAAACCCATGTTGAGATAAGTGGGGATTGGACTGTATCCATAGCAAAAAATGGGACATAACCCACCCTAGGACTCTACCCCACACTTACAAGATATCTGCTGGCCAAGCATTGTATTCTTTCCCTCTTACAATTTCTTCAGTTGCAAATTCCATATAAATTTTTGTCCTTGCCAGTGTTGGAAATAGAAAGATTGTAACATGGCCGTGCAATCCCGCAGCAGACCTGCCAACCTTACCAAATTTTTCGAGAAACTCCCGATTTCGAACTTCTCTCCCAAAATCCTGAAATCACGCAATTTTTCCTGAAATTGGGATCTGTAGAAAAAAATTGCAAAAAAGCTTGAAAACAAAAGGCAACTACTGCAAATTAAAAAATAATATAATGCGAACCTTGATTTTGTTAAAGCACGAACTGGATGTTTTTCACTAGTGGGGAAGTCTACGCTTAACTGAGTTCACTTCAGTTTGAAAATACTTGGCCCGATCACACAAAAATTTTGCGATAACTGGCTTTAAAAATTGATCAATAGAATACATTTTTTCAAACTGTTTTTTGATGAAAGGTATAATTTAATAACCATTACATAAACCACTTTTTCCTTTTTGAGGCAGGTAAAGATAGTTCCATCCATGTTTGACTGAAATGAAATGTTCAGTGTTTCCATGTAAATCAAGAGTGACAGTGAAACGTATGGTACAAACAGCTCAGTTTTTGCTGTGAGTGTGAAGCCATGAACAAAACAGCAGTTGGGTCATTCGGTGGTGAAATCACAGGTCCAAAGGTAGTGACCCAAGAACGAATTAATGAAAGCAGGCGGGACAGGGTTATGGAACAAAACAAAGTCACTCTTGCCATGAGCACAAGGCATTTAATTTTCCATTGTATTGTCACGATCACGTGCGTGAAGATTGTCACGACCACGTGTGTGATGAGTACCTAACTTATTTTTCCTTTCAAACCCAGCTAACAAGCCAAGCAAGCAGACCAGCGATCAACGGACACATGGAGTGAAATTTAAATTAAACGATATTTAATACTAAATGTATGACAAAACTTATGCCAAAACATTCAACTCATGATAATCACAAAAACAGAGATATTTGAAATTCACTCATGGGGATCATGGCTATTCTCGACTCCCAACTCACATCTAGATCTAACCCCTTTGTCCATAAACTTAATTACGTATACTCAATAGTCTCTGTCAACAGCTGCTCTCCTCGCTGATGCAGTTTCAGGTCTCCAGAGTTCACACGATCCTTCCTAGATCTCTAACTTCGACGATAAAAGGGGGAAACAGACGCCCCTGGCTTCACACGAATAAGAAAACACAGTTCACACCCGCCATCGTAGATCACTAGCTCCTGAGAGGTTCTCATCCCGTCATCAGGACTCCTTACTGCAAACGAATGGCACACAGACGGTTCACACCTGTCATCGTAGATCACGAGCTCCCGAAGGGTTCCCATCCTCAGGACTCCTTAACTTCTGGTCCCCATGACACGACCTTCCACTTGTCGCCCGGACCGATAAATTCTGCTTATTGAGTAATAACTGGGAACATCATAGATCCCTCACACACCTAACACTTCTGGTCCCCACTGGCACGACCTTCCACTTGTCGCCCGGACCGATACTCTGCGTCTTCTTCTGGGACTGAAATAACTTTGGGAACCTCATAGATCCCTCACATACATAACACCTCTGGTCCCCACTGGCACGACCTTCCACCTGTCGCCCGGACCGCTTCTCTCTCCGTCTTCCTTTAGGAATGAATAACTTGGGAATCTCATAGATCCCTCACATGCATAACACCTCTGGTCCCCACTGGCACGACCTTCCACCTGTCGCCCGGACCGCTTCTCTCTACGTCTTCTTCTGGGACTGAATAACTTTGGAACCCCGTGTGTCGAGCTTTTCCTCCATTTATACTCCCGAGGTTTTTGCACACGCGACTAGTTTAAAGCGAGTCGTGTGTATCTTTTCACGCTCGTCAACAATGTTAAAAACCGTGTTTTCCCCTGCTAAGCTCACCCCCCTAGACTCGTGGCGCACAAGGCCACCGACCTTCCTCGTGATATTTAATCTTTCATGCTCGACAACAACTTTAAACTCCCCTTCTCCCCTACTAAGTTTACCCCCTCTATACTCGTGGCGTACAAGGTCATCAACCTTAATCGTGACAGTATTATGTGCGGAGAAAATGGGTGACTAGGGTTATTCAAAAACTAGATGAGCTACCGGGCATTGCCCAGAATAAACAGTCATGTGATTCACCCCCCCCCCCCTCTCTAGTATAATAAAAGTAATAAACTACAGTCTTGCTTCAGAACTCATGCGCACCACAACATTACGCACCAAACTGAACGCTTAATCTGGTTACTTTTTATGACATGCACGGTACTATATTACAAAACAAACATGCTAAAAATACAGATGTTACATGGCAATAAACATTGTTATTTTTTTTAAATACATGCTTGAAGTAAACAACTTTTAATTATAGCCATCATCTTCCTTAATCTCAATTGCCACCTTCCTGCCAAATTTAGGGCCTGAAGAGTGTATAGTTTGGTCAGTTAGTCATGCGAAAGGTTGCAAGTTACTGAAATATATAATAGACTAGATGACCTACCAGGCATTGCCCGGAATAAACAATCATGTGCTCCATCGCCCCCACCCCCCCTTCTCTCTCTCTCTCTTACAATAAAAGTAGTAGTCTGCAGTTCTGCTTCAGAACTCATGCGCACCAGAACACTACGCACCAAACTGAACGCTTGATACGGTTACTTTTTATGACATGGACGGTAGTGTAATATTACGAAACAAACATGCAAAAATACAGATGTTACATAGCAATAAACATTGTTATTTCTTAAAAATACATGCTTGAAGTAAACAACTTTTAATCATAGCCATCATCTTCCTTATCTCAATTGCCACCTTCCTGCCAAATTTGAGGCCTGAAGAGTGCATAGTTTGGTCAGTTACTCATGCCAAAGGTTGCAAGTTACTGAAATATATAATAGATAAAGACAAAATTGAACTATTTTATTTGTAAAATATAGTTTTCCAATAGTGCCACAGTGAAAGAGATGATGTTGCTAATCATGCCACTGATGTGGGATTGCCCATATTTTGAGAGGTATGGCAGTTGACAGTTATGAAAGAAATTACAGAACAGGCAATTTTCAAACTTTATTTCCCCAAAAGGGCCTCAAATTCAAGAGAAGGGACCCAATAATTTTCTAGAGGACATCTGTCAAAATAAAATGGTTTAGAGTGAAGTATTGATGTTCAATCGTGAAAAATCCATAACTCAAAATGGATTGGTTGAGTGACCCCAAAATCACCCACAGAGACTGCTCATTTAGCATTTAATCATAATTTACACTAATTTAACACCAACAGTTATTGTTGCTTGATTGAATATTGATTGGAGTAGAACATTTACTTTTCAAACTCTCATCTTTGACATTATTAAATGGATCAATTGACACTGTGGACCATATTATATTCTCATCTGTGTGATGGATGCGGGTGGCATTTAACAAAGGTGCCAAGTTCCAACGTGACAAAAGTCTAGTAATTTTTTATGCTGACTTAATGGAGAAACGTGGAGAAATTGTGAAACAGAGGGGATGGGTACAGCTGTAGTGTCATACATGAATTTGTATCCTATTCATCATCTAGAACTGGATTGTCAGTGATCATCTGTTGGCTCAGGATATCAAATGTACTTAATTTACATACATGCGGATAATGTTTCTATAAACACCAGTCAGTTAATGTAGAAAAAGTATCGTGTTCAATTAGAGTTGTTATAAATCACAGGGGCCCTGCAGTGACAGGAGGAATATTTACATGCTAATATGCCAGCAGCGGACAGTTATTTGCAAGTTTGGGGGAACTGATAAAATGATAGTGTTACAGTGTATTAGTAATACTAGTGATAGGACTTTTACTGAATTCTTCAGATGAAAGCAAATTTATATTAGACTGCTGATGTTGCAGATGGAAAAAAAACACCCCCCCCCCCCTCCTCCTGTCATTCTTGTGTTTGGGATATTTTTCCACCACAGGCAAACAGTTGAAAGAGACCACAAAATGACTACATTATGCATATAATGAATGGGCTCTTGGAGTGGGTGGAATGACTTGCAATTAGCCTAGGGGACTGAAGATTAGTTAGTAGATGTTTAGGTGGAGGGCAGATTTTGAACTTGGCGCAGCTGGATGGTAATAGAATAGAATATGAAACTATTGCATCTATTGAAATGGTTCCATCTTGTTCTGTTATTCATTCTGTCTTAAAATTATTATAATGCATTTATTTACTGTATCAAATGCATAATTAATATTTTAATATACCCATGTTCAAATTTAATGAGCATTTAAATCTTAGATCTAGTGCTATCCATCACCTTACGTGCTATGGACGAATGGGTAAATAGTGATTTTTACTATGTGAAAGAATAGGGAAATTAATCACAATATTCTGCAAATTATATTCATTTAAATGTTTGGGATAAGATCATACTAGTATTGTGCAAGTTGAGAATGATCGCCGCGTCTCATCAAAAATGATGTTTTTTGTTTTGTTTTTCAGCTGACCAATTTAATAAAGAAAAACAATTAGTGGTGACTGGTATGGTAGTGGTACTAGTACTAGTGGTAGATGTAGGCAGTGCAATTCAAAAGTACACCGGCAATAGAACAAAATTTAATCTGGAAAATGACAAATACGAAACCCAAAGAAAAGTGTAACAGATAAGGAAGCCAAAGACAGATGATGATCAATGTAAGTTTGAAGTGGTATGGTCAAGTTCTAAATTGGGTAATGTATTTAAATTCATTTATTACATTTAATATAAAAGTGGCCTTGGCTACTTTAAGTATCATCTTGTTGTGACTACATGTACATAAACAGCCATCAGGTCCATGATACTGAAAAATGTCAAAGGTGATGTAGTGATCTAAAATTCTAAAATCTCCTGAGTGACATCTAACCAAATTCAAAATGAGTAATTTCACTCTTAAAAAAAAAAAATGAATGGTATTAGCATTAAAAGTATTTACTATTTGAATGAGTTGCATAATTATTGAAACCAAATTCAATTACATGTAGTTGGACCTACTTCTATTACTCAAATTACAGACATCCCTGACAGTGACAGCTTTTATTTTACTTTGATGAACCTAACAAACCCTCTAACTACATTTCTATTCAAACTTTCCTGAAGAAATTTTTGTAACAGCTTGTGTTTCATACAGAAGCGGCAAGGCCTTGTTGTTGCATAGATAGTGAAAGCTTGAAAGTCAGTTTTGCCCACTGGTGTAAGAGCTTTTGCAAAAGCAAGAAATTGATTTAGGTTTTTTTGCTGTTGTTTTTTTGTGTGTGTGTGTTTGTATTGCTTCTGAAAGTTCTACCATATGTGAATACTAAAGCAATGACAAAATTTTCCCTATGTATACTGTCACGAGTGGAGTGAGTGCAATTAAGGGGATTGCTACAGAGCGGGTGTAGAGTAAGAAAGGCTCACAGTAGACAGCAAGTTAAGCGTGCTGTTGTGAGTAGTGGGGGGGGGGTCTGAAGGAGGCGAAAGCGCTGTATGTCGATGCTGCGTAAGGTAGCTGCTGATCGCCCTAAAGATTGGGATAGATATATCCCTGCAGTGCTATTCGCGTACAGAGAGGTACGGCAGGAGTCAACGGGATTCTCGCCGTTCGAAATGATGTACGGTCGTAGTCCTAGGGGCCCAACTGATGTTCTTCGGGACATGATGACGTCGCCATCATCGGGAGACGATGAGCAGATTTCGGTGTTTCAGTACCTTGTTGATTTAAGAGAAAGACTATCTGCAGCGCGCACTATAGCAGAAGAAGCGTCTAGTATCGCTTCGAAAAGAGCAAAAGACTATAAAGATAGAGGGTCCAAACTGAGAATTTTTAAGCCAGGAGACAAGGTTCTGTTGTTGTTGCCTACGGACCATAATAAGTTATTGATGACATGGAAAGGCCCTTATGTTATTGAGCGAGTTGTTTCAAAGGTAGATTACGCTATCCACATTGATGGAACGAGTAAGGTTTTCCATGTTAATATGCTACAGAGATTTTATGAGAGACCACAGTATCTGTGTGCACAGACAAGACCAGAGGAGACTGTCTTCTCTATCGCTTGTACGGGGGTCGTAGACCAGTTGGACTGTGACGTAAGCGACACCGAGGCGCAGGAAGAGTTACAAATTCAATTGCCGGAGTTAACTGCGACACAAGGTTACAGGGACGTAAAAATTAACCCTGACCTTACGAGTTCAAGGAGTAGGGAACTTGAGACCCTGTTAGCGTCATTCCCGGATGTTGTTACGGATTTGCCGGGTCGCACTACGGTGATCCAGCACCAAATAAAGTTGACTTCGGATAAGCCAGTATTTCTTAGACCGTATCCGTTGCCTTTTTCTTCGAGAGATAGAGTCATAAAGGAAGTTGAGTCAATGTTGAAGTTAGATGTGATAGAACCATCAACATCGCCGTATTCATCACCCATCGTCCTCGTGAAAAAACTTGATGGATCGGTGCGGTTCTGTATTGATTTTCGAAGACTGAACACTATTACGGTAGGCGATAGGGAGCCTATTCCGTTTCAGGAGGAATTAATAGCTTCATTGGCCGGGTCCACGTGGTTTTCCAAGATAGATTTGACGAAAGGGTATTGGGAAATCCCGCTTACTGAGGAGTCTAAACAATACACGGCGTTTCAAACGCCCATTGGATTATTCCAATTTAAGGTCATGCCATTTGGGTTGGTAAACGCGCCAGCGACGTTTGCACGATTAATGAGATTAGTGTTGAAGGACATACCTAATGTCGTGTCATTCTTTGACGATATAGCATGCCATACGTCGACATGGTCTGATCATATTCAGAACTAACAGTAATTTTTCAACGATTACGTCATTTTGGGTTAACTGCTAAACCCGCAAAGATGGAGTTGGCATGTCCAGAGATAGTATTCTTAGGACATATTGTGGGTAGAGGTGTTCAGAGACCTGAAGAAACAAAAATTGACAAGTTAGTAGGGTTGCAAATCCCAAAAACAAAGAAACAAGTCAGAAGCTTAGTGGGGATTTTAAATTATTACAGAAAGTTCATTCCAAATTTTTCCTCCTTGTCATCTTCTCTTACTGACCTTACTAAGAAGGGACAACCCGATAAGGTCCAGTGGACGTCTGAATGTCAGACATCATTTGATAATTTGGTGACAGCATTATCATCGTCACCCATTCTGATATTGCCCGATTTTCGATCTAATTTTATCCTCAGAACGGATGCGTCGGACTCTGGTGTCGGCGCTTGTCTTCTACAGGAGAAGAACGAATGTCTCAATTCTGTATGTTATGTCAGTAGGAAGTTATTGCAGAGAGAAAGAAAGTATTCTGTGATAGAGCGTGAGTGTCTTGCCATTGTCTGGTCCGTCCAGAAACTAGGACGTTATCTCATGGGACGAGAATTTTGTATCCAGACAGACCACAAGCCACTGACATTCTTGTCGAAGAATCGTTCGTCCAGCCCACGCTTGTCTAGATGGGCATTGGCTTTACAGCCGTACACCTTCGTTATTCAACCAATTCCAGGAACCAGCAATCATATCGCCGACTACCTTAGTCGAGCCTAGGGGAAGATTTCAGGAGCTTATACATCGGAGGACAGGAACATTGACAGGATCTGTGTGAATGAGTCGACTTTAAAATATTGACATTATAAAATATATGATATGAAGAATGGTTGATAGGTTGAATGGTTTTTGATTCTGTATTAGATATTGTGTTTAGTTAGCTATTCATGAGGTGACACATATATGCATATTTCAGACCATATTGATCCCCATATTTTCCCCTGATTTCGGTATTTTATATACTAGGGGAACTGCTAGGTCAGTTTTTTTTAGTGTAGGTATTGCTCACGCTCACTCGTTGACAGTCATCTTGATGCGATTTGAAATTAATTGCATTAATTTTTTTGGGGTGGGGGATGATGTCACGAGTGGAGTGAGTGCAATTAACGGGATTGCTACAGAGCGGGTGTAGAGTAAGAAAGGCTCACAGTAGACAGCAAGTTAAGCGTGCTGTTGTGAGTAGTGGGGGGGGGGTCTGAAGGAGGCGAAAGCGCTGTATAACTATCACTGCAAGTTAGAAGGTCCTAGGGAGCGGATCTGTGAATAATAGCCCATCGGGCAGAGATAAAAGGAAGCAGTCGAGAAGACTAGTGAGAGTCTTTCCAGTTATGACTGGTGTCGGGGACGGGCCGCAGAGCCACCTCGATGAGCACAGGGGATAGGCCAGCATAGGGCCGGAGGCCACACATAGGCCAGAAGTGAGGCTGTCAGTGCAGGACAGTAGAGGCACATAAAGTCGTGGCAGTCAGGCCACGGGCAGGGGACGTAGATATGAGAGTGAATGAGATACTATGTTGTTGCCATGTTGATAGGCTAGTGAACTGATATTATGCTGTTGCCATGTTGATGGCTATGGAAATAATAATGTGTTATTGCCCTGCGGAGGTGCTAGGGGAGTGCTAAGGTGTATGACAATAGGAAGGTGATATTGAGAGACTGGGGTGCCAGTGAATCATTAATGTACTATTAAGACCCTGAGGGGAGAGGCTGAGGCCGAAGTGCCTTTAGGAGTAACTACCGGATTGTGGATCCGAGGGAGCGTGTGTGTGAGAATAAGGCCGTTGTACGGCAGTCATTTCAATAATATAATGTATGTAATTGCGCTATTATATGTATAATTATGTTTAATAAATGTGTGAGTCTGATGGGTTGTTTTGTTAAGTGTTAAACTTGTTTGTTCGTGATTGTCGTCCTGTCATAAACTATTACATCTCCCAGTCTGGGATTTGTGACATATACAATCTGACCCAGGTTTTCTCAGAATGTTGGGTATGTCGGGGTGAAGTAAGTCAGTTACAAGTAAAAAAGAATTTGTCTGGAGTATTTCATGTCACAAGTTTGCAACTGTTCTACTATAAGTTGAAGAGAGACAAATTTTACTTACTAATTTGCAGGTCCGATTGCAAACCATGCCCAAGCCAGCTCCTGGTCAACGTCCCCTGTTCACTGGAACTTTTGACTGTCTTCTCAAAACAGTCAGAAAGGAGGTAGGATACTGTTGTTATTCACTATTATCTATAAAGGTTTAAATGTACATCACTGCATCACTACATGTGTGTCAATGTTAGTACAGTGAATTTCTGTCATTTGAAAGTCAACTTTCTACTGGATACCTTTGTCTTCAATCCCCTCAATCCGTTGACAGTTGTTGACAGCATGTGATTTCAAACCAAGTTATGTCTTTTTTGGCTTCCTCTGCCAGGGTTTTTTTGGTCTGTACAAAGGCATGGCAGCTCCAGTGGCAGGTGTGGCCCCTATTTTTGCTATCTGCTTCCTGGGGTTTGGCATTGGCAAAAGGATACAACAGAAACATGAGGATGAAGAGTTAACGTAAGTTCTTTTTCTTCTTTCTTTTTTCTAAAGTTTGTTTCGTTTTTTTTTTGTTTTGTTTCATTAAATGAGAAATTTTCCAAACAAATGAAAAGTAACATTCATTACTAATTAGTACTACAATATCAGGCATTACAGAACACTATAATTAGGTTGTACCAGGTTTCTGTTTCTAAAACAGCTATTTTCTTAAATTGTATTGGCTTTTTTTTTTCTTGTGTTCATATGTTCATACCTTCTAGAGACTTAAATGAGTACAATTTCAATTCAGTCTGAGCTCATTTAATTGAGTTTTGAGATTTTCATATGTCACTATCTGAAGATCCAGTGTCAGGCCAGAGTTTTCTGCTATTGTATAACAGTACACAATACAGCCTGCTACTGTCACCCCCACTGTCTTGTGGGTCATCTCGGGAGAGAGGAAGACTAGGGGAAGGTAACCCTGAATACAAATACCACACTGCCTTGTGTGTTGCTATGATAGCAAAGGCTATGGGAGTAAACCCAGACAGAAAATCAGGAGTGGAGACCCGAAGGTGGTTGTCAGGGAGAACTGCATCAAACTGGCTTCCAGCATCCCCTGCAGCCGGACTAGTTCCAAATGTATTGACCTGGTCTCTCCCTTGGGTTTAACTAGAATGGCAGAGAGAGGGGTGGTGCCTCTGGGCAAAGCACCATCTCTTAAAAATAGCCCAGGCAAGGCAGCAAAACGAGGAGGCGTTTGCTCGGGCTTGGCAAGCGTCTGTCTCTCCTCTATAAGCCCACCCATTTCCGATTTGGAGAGGACACTCCAGCCATCCGTTACGGATGGGCACAACACGGGAGGTGGCAGTTACCGGTGATAAGCTCAATCCATTTGGCGTACGGATGAGCGCCAGGGGTCCCCTCTGTCGGTGGGAGCGGCTTTTCAGCTGCATTGATCAACTACCGCCCGCCGTAACCTGGGCAGCCCCCAGGCAGTTGGGTGTTGTTCCGCCACGTCAGCCTGCTTCATAAGGTGGTTGGAGCTAGACCAAAAGTCAAAAAGCTGACGTAAAGTGTGCACCTGGCAAAAACAGAAAAATACTAAAACTTGGTACCTGGAACGTCAGAACAATGCGCCCAGGCTTGCAACAGCAAGATCTCACTGATATTGACTCCATCAGGAAATCCCAAATTATTGATCGAGAACTTCAGCTACTAAACATCGACATCGCTGCCCTTCAAGAAACTCGACTTCCCGACTCCGGGTCAGTCAAAGAAGAAAACTACACCTTCTTCTGGCAGGGCCTTAGCAGCGAACAGCCGAGAATCCACGGCGTGGGCTTCGCCGTAAAAAACTCCCTTATCAATTCGATCGCAACTCCAATTGGAGTGTCAGAACGCATCATGACACTCAGACTGAACACCCGGTCTGGTTTTACCAACATTATCTGTGTCTATGCCCCAACACTTACCTCCTCTGACGAAACCAAAGACATTTTCTACGAGGCATTGCAGAGGACTCTCCACAACATCCCTCTCACCGAAGGCCTGCTAATTCTGGGTGACTTTAACGCTCGAGTGGGAGCAGATCACTCCGCATGGCCAAAGTGCATTGGGCACTTCGGCATTGGCAACATCAACGAAAACGGGCAGCGCCTTCTGGAGCTATGCTCCGTAAACTCATTATGTGTTACAAACACGTACTTTGACCTTAAGAGATGCCAAAGAACATCATGGCGCCATCCCAGGTCTGGCCATTGGCATCAATTAGATCTTATTCTCTCAAGGAGGAAGAGTTTGGGCTGTATAAAAATAACTCGTTCCCTCCACAGTGCTGACTGTGACACCGACCATGCACTGGTAGTCAGCAAAATCAAAATTTCGGCCAAGAAAATATACAGATCAAAAGCCCCTTCAATCCCTAAGATCAATGTAACAGCAATCAGAGATGAATCAAATAGAAAGTCATTTGAAAAGTTATTTGCTGAAAGCATGGATAATGTCACCCAATGTGACTCGGTAGATGAAACATGGAACACTCTCAGTTCAAAAATTCATGACTGTGCCATCAAGTCTTTTGGACAGCATAAAGTTTCAAACAACGACTGGGTAGCCCAGAACAGCGAAATTCTCCTACCTCTCATTGAGCAAAAGAAATCTGCTTTCAATGAGTATAACAAAAATTGCAATCAGAGTACAAAAACTAGTTTGAAAAATGCAAAAGCTAAACTTCAGCTGGAGGTAAGACGTTGCGCCAACAAATACTGGACAGACTTGTGTAACAGCATACAAGAGGCAAATGAAAAGGGAGATATGAAAACCGCCTTTAGTCAGATGAAAGTAGCTCTTGGGCCAATCATCACCAAAAGCGCCCCACTTAAGTCTGTAAATGGTGAACCCATCACAGATAAAAATGAACAACTGAATAGGTGGGTAGAGCATTACTCTCTGTTGTATTCAACTGAGAAAAATATTCCACCAGATTTTGAGGAACACCTCCAAAAACTGCCAATAATGGCCGAACTTGACGCTGAACCTTCCTTAGTCGAGCTTTCCAATGCAATCGACCACCTGTCTGCTGGAAAAGCCACAGGAAGTGACAACATTCCTGCAGAGGTATTAAAAGACCTAAAAGGCCCACTATTACCACACCTGTATAATCTGTTACTGCAGTGTTGGAAAGAAGGCGTGATACCACATGATATGAGAGACGCCAAAATTGTCACACTTTACAAGAACAAAGGAGACAAAGGCGACTGCAACAACTATCGAGGCATATCCCTCCTCAGCATTACTGGAAAGGCTTTTGCTCGCGTCATCCTCTGCCGCCTTCAACAACTGGCGGAAAAAGTCTTACCAGAAACACAATGTGGCTTTCGAAGCAAACGATCAACTATTGACATGATATTTGCACTTCGGCAAATCCAAGAAAAATGTAAAGAACAAAACAGGCCGCTTATAACATGCTTTGTGGACCTAACAAAGGCTTTCGACACCGTAAGCCGATCTGGCCTGTATGCAGTCCTTAAATCCATAGGCTGTCCACCAACATTGCTAAAACTTATTGCATCCTTCCACACTGACATGAGGGCATGTGTCAACTTTGAGGGCTGCACATCCAATTCATTTGCTGTAAACAGCGGTGTGAAGCAGGGATGTGTTCTTGCTCCTACCTTATTTGGTATATATTTTGCAGCCCTACTCAAGAATGCCTTTGGTCAATGTTCAGGTGGAGTACTTATTAACACCAGAGTGGACGGCTCCATTTTTAATGTTGCCAGACTAAAAGCAAAATCTCGTACAGAGCATATTATGTTACAAGAGCTCCTCTTCGCAGATGATGCTGCAATCGTGGCCCACGATGAAACCACGCTCCAGGCTCTCATCAATAGCCTTGCCAAAGCCTGTGACAAATTCATGCTAAAGATCAGTGTCTCAAAAACTGTAGTTTTGACACAAGGCTTGAGAAACCCCAACCCAATCATGCTGAATGGCTCTCCTCTGGAGCAAGTGGGAAAATTCTGCTACCTAGGCTCAACCATCAGTGGTAGCACAGACATAACAACTGAAATAAATGCCAGAATAGGAAAGGCGGCCACAGCTTTTGGCAAACTCTCAAAAAGGGTGTGGAACAATAGCAAGCTGACCATCAAAACAAAGGTACTCGTGTACCAAACTTGCGTCCTAAGCACCCTGCTGTATGGCTCAGAGACATGGACCACCTACTCCAAACATGAAAGATCCCTCAACTCCTTCCACCTGCGCTGCCTACGCAAAATTCTCAAGATCAAGTGGCAAGACAGGATCTCAAATATCGAAGTTCTGAGCCGAGCCAACATTCCATCAACTCAGGCTCTCCTAGGCAAAAAAAGACTGCGGTGGCTTGGACATCTCCACCGTATGGAAAATGATCGCATCCCCAGACAAATTCTCTACGGGGAACTTGCTACTGGCAACCGACCCAGAGGTAGGCCACATCTGCGATTCAAAGACACTTGCAAGGTCACGATGAAAGCATTCAACATCGACCCCAATGAATGGGAGAACCTTGCAAATGATCGAAGCAGATGGAGACAAAAATTGCGCAGTGGCACGCTCGCAATAGACTTCAAGGCAAAAGAAACATACCTGACAAAACGACAGAGGCGGAATGAAAACACTCGCCAAAGTGAACCCAAAAGACTGACCTGCAATCACTGCCATCGCACTCTCGGGTCAAACATTGGTAGAATAAGCCACGAGAGAAGCTGTCAGTCAAAGTGAAAGTGAATATTCTAGCTGCTAAGACCGTCTGTAAAGACGCTAAAGGCCATATATATCTGAAGATCATTCAAGCTCATGTAAGAAATGATTTACACTAGATGTCTTGTGAAGTGAATTCAGTTCTGAAGGAATTTCTACCTTGTCTCCAGATACCCTCAACTGTTCAAGGCTGGCATGTTGGCAGGTGTGTTTACCACAGTGATTATGGCACCTGGAGAGAGGATCAAGTGTTTGCTGCAGGTGAGCAATAGATGAGTGAAAACGTTTGTGATGTCCTTAGGTGAAGAGCTGTCCATATATATATATATGGGAACAGATGTCAGCAGTGCCAGATTGTTTGTTTCTTCAATAATTTCTTAAATGTTCATATCATTGAAGCAACAAAGCATACCATTCGTAGTTTTAGAATATTGTCTTCTGGTTATTTTTAAAAGTAACATTTATTTTGCTGACTACCATATTAGTTTATTACACTGAATTGCATGAGGGAGTAATCATTTTATGTTATAGCTGGCTTTTGCTGTTCACCTAAGGACAACCGGTCACGCAAGGACATGATGTACGGTTGATGGACATTTAAACTGTAGGGGAGTGGGAGGGATTTTCAGTTCACCAATATCACCTGGAAGTTAAGTTTTCACGGCCTCATTGCCATTATCAGGAGTGTAATATCTTGGTATTATCCTATTATTGTTGTAATATTATTGATGGGCTCTTGGAGTATCATTAAAACTAGCGGTGCTCTGATAACTGCCAGTTTGGTTGCAGATTTTAACATTGTTCCAACAGCCCACCAGGCCATAGGTTCTTGTGCTGGGGTTATAGCGTGAAATGTTCTGTAATACTTGATTCATACTTGGCAAGGCAAATCCCTAAACTGCAAATACTACAAGTTTTGAGCCATTGTCATAAAGAAAAAGATTTCTGTATTTTACAGGAAAGAAAAACCTTTATGTATTGTGATTCCCTATTGGTTAGGTAAACATATAAAAGCCTCCATCATTTTTATACAAGCATTTTTGAATCAGCTCCAAGTTTAGACAGTCAATCACCAAAAACAAATCATTAAGACAGTTTGTGACAGGTGAATCTTTCTAATGTCCACAATAGGGGGAGGCAAACTTTCACAGATTTTATACAGTTATTGTTGGAGAAAATGTAAATAGAGTGTAAGAGAATAATTATAGCCATACGTAACACTGAATGTGTACAAACACACGGATGAATGGGATGGAAGTCAATTGACAAGCACAGAATAAAAGGCATAGTCAACTGGTCAGGTGAAACATAGGATACATCAACATGCTAGGGAAATTTTAATTTGGAGAAAGCATGTTCAGCCCAATAATGGTGACATTGTGCTAGACAGAAGCAAGATGATAGAATGTAACAAACTGATAGGACAGAAAGAAACTCTACCAGAAACGTCTACCATCCAGCCTTGCACACTAGGGAAGAAGATCTTCTGTAAGACACGTACTTTCTACATGCAGCCAGAGCTGTGCTGAAACATTGATGTTTGAGATTGACATGCTAAAGAGCCTGCATTTCCTGATGTTCTGGCAACAGTTTCTTCTTGAGCTGTAGTTTGGTGGAGCTATGGTACAAAGATGTCATAAACACCTTATATAAAGGGAAACTTGGCTCATTTTTGGGGGGCAGTTTTAAATTGTGTTTCATGTATCAGTGGATAATTTACTGGTTTTCTGGGATTGTCGTGTTCAGATTCAGCAGGAGGCCAGTGTTCATGACAGAAAGTACAAGGGCCCTGTAGACTGTGCAAAAAAGATCTACAAAGAAGGAGGAATTAGGGGTGTTTACAGAGGAACCATGGCAACACTGATGAGAGATGTACCAGCAACTGGGATGTACTTTACAAGTTATGAATGGCTGCAGCGTATACTTACACCAGCGGGACATGAGTGAGTATTGAAAGGAAAAAAATTTGCAAAGATTTGGAAAGAAGTCATACATCATTTTAAGCTGTACAATATTTTGTGTTCATCATTTTGATCATAATAATCAAATTGAAGGGTTTGACCACAAAATAGATAAATCTATTTTTCTCGTTTTGAGAAAAGCATCAATTTTTATTCTAGATGAGCCCTTTCTGTTAAGTGTTGTTAACCGAGCATGTCACAAATGCAACACATGCTTCATTCAAATACCAAAACAAAATGAAATATTATTTACATGCTTTTGATGATAGCGCTAATCAGGTGGATTTTTTTTTAGCAAAATGAGATGACCCATTGACATTTTTTTCTTACAAAATTTGTCAAACAGCTACGAGTTTTGCTCTAAATGTAGATGACCGAATTGGTAAATCTAACTCGTGAAGCTAACCAAGATAAACTATTATACCAAATCTGCATTTAAAGACTAGATTCCAGATCTAGATCCAGCTCTAGCAAGATCCTTTTGTAGATCTCACAGACTGAGTTGAATTTTAGCTTCTACCTAGACTCTAGATCTAGAAGTTGAGAACCTGATTTCAACTGAGAAGTAAATTCTAGTGTATAATCTTGTTTATAAAAATATAAGTTATTCTTTTAGATGTAAGTGTAGATTTACAATAAATGAGAAGATTCCCCTTTGGCTTTGTCAAGTTAAGTCAAAAAAGCAGAGCAGCGTTTATCATGTTTTGCAGAAAACAGGTGATTATTGTGGATTATTATCTGTGATAGACAGGGTTCGCACAGGTCCTTAAAAGTCCTTAATTTTCATAAAAGAAAAAATAAGTACTCAAAAAGTCCTTAAATTCTGAAAATGATGCCAGAGTCCTTAAAATTTGTGTTTCAGTTGAAACATTTGAGATTCAAATCTTCCAATTGCACACTGGATAATTAGTACTTTGAAACAACTGAACTTTTCAGAGTGAATTTACTGTTTGAACTCTGGATACAGAAACATTCCGTTTCGATGTGTGCTGCACGCCACTTGTATAGTTGTAATATTTCTAGGTCACCCGGTAGCGGTGTGGTCATAGGCTTGTTTGCCTAAATCACAGACGAAGAATTGAGCAAACTTCCCGGACGCAGCTTCGAAGCTGGCGGCAGCAGGCCAGTGGTTGATTGATAGGGCAGATGGCAATATACCGTCACTCTGGCCTGGATATCGTGACACAGAGCATCCACTAGTATTGGTGTTCTTTGGTTTGGGTCTTTCACCCTAGTCAGTTGGGACTGCGAGGCTGTGGAGTGGCCTACAGGCAGCCGGTCAGGCAATATGACTGTCCCTCTGGCATCCTCCTGCACCTGGATACATTTCCAGTCGTCTTGACCCTGTCTTGCCACTTGGATAAGTTGTGTCCAGGCGAGAGAGTGAGTCTGATGTTTGCGCAGCTCTTTCTCACTAAAAACAAATTCTTTGCGCCAGTCTTAACACTCACCTCGTCTTCTTTCATCTTTGTCTCGTCTTCTTTCCTCTCAAAATTCCAACGGCGATGGGCGAGTGCGGTGGCAGCAGGTTTGGATAGACTGGAAGCTGTTAGCACAGACCTACACGTTGGTGGCTGTGGGCTATGGTCGCTTCATCGTCGATTGAAGTGGAGGCGTGGGGAGGCAGCACCCACAGTAGCTGAGCAGCCTTATTTAAGGATAGCACTGCTCACCTCAACTGAGGAAGGGGCTAGAAAAGGTGCCCTAAAGAAAGCCCACTTCACATCACCCTGACTGGTGTACCGCGACCAGTGGGGATCCCTTTTTGCGGTCCAAACAAAAAGAAATTCAGCTTACTCGGGCTAGGAGCCTGGAATATACGCACACTACAGGACAACTCAAACAACCCGGAAAGACGCACTGCACTTATTGCCATTGAGCTCAGCAGGTACAACCTGGACATAGTGGCACTCAGTGAAACCAGACTCCCTGATAGTGGCCAACTCAAAGAGCTCAGTGGTGGATACACCTTCTTCTGGAAAGGCAAGGGTGCAGTCGAACCGAGACAGCATGGTGTTGGGTTTGCAATTAAAAATGACCTTGTCAGAAACTTGCAGTCCATGCCAATTGAAATAAATGACAGGCTAATGACACTCAGGATCCCATTTGGGAAAAGCCAGTCAGCCACCCTCATTAGCGCATATGCGCCCACCATGACAAACCTAGATGAAGCCAAAGACAAGTTCTATTCTGATCTAGAATCTGTCATATGCTCTGTCCCGGCAGCTGATAAGCTGATTCTCTTGGGGGACTTCAATGCTAGGGTTGGCTCCGAAATCTCAGCGTGGCCAAATGTTTTGGGCCCTCATGGAGTTGGTTCATGCAATAACAATGGGTTGCGCTTACTTACTTTGTCCGCTGAATTTGGCCTGTTCATTACCAACACAAATTTTAGTCTCCCCGTGAGAAACAGAACGTCATGGATGCATCCCCGCTCAAAGCATTGGCATCTCATAGACTATGTCATTGTGAGGAAGACTGACAGAAAGGATGTCCTTGTAACAAAGGCGATGTGTGGTGCCGAGTGTGGAACTGACCACAGACTCATTGTTTGCAAGCTCAGACTAACATTGAGGCGCAATAGACGCCCTCAAGGGAAAGCGCCACCTAAACGCCTAAATGTTTCAAAACTCTGCTCAGCTGAGAAACAGAGCGAGCTCTCATCAGAACTCTCCTCAAAATTGGATTGCGTGACTTTTGACCCTGAGAACATTGAACAGAGCTGGACTGACCTAAATACGACTGTACACTCTTGCGCCAGCAGCACAGTTGGTTTTCCTGTCCGCAAGCACCAGGACTGGTTCAATGATAATGATAATGAAATCAAAGTGCTCATCAAAGAAAAAAATAGTCTCATCCAAGCTCACTGCACTGACCCCTCTTCCACAGCAAAAGCTGATGCACTGCGTGCATGTAAGGGTGTACTCCAGAAGAAGCTGAGGAAAATGAAAAAATGACTGGCTAGAAGAGCGAGTAAGAGAAACTCAGAAATATGCCGACACAAACAACACTAGAAAGTTCTTTGAGAGCCTCCGAGCTGTGTTTGGACCATCCCGCTCTGGCACTACGCCACTTCTTGCGTCAGATGGTTCAACACGCATTGTTGAATTGAATGCCATAATTCAGCGTTGGGCAGAACATTTCGGAGGTGTGCTAAATCGGCCATCAAATATAAATACTGAGTCCATTGACCGCCTCCCTCAGACTCCTATAAATGCAGCTCTTGCCAAGCCATTCACAGCAAATGAGACCCAAACTGCCACAAATCAGATGTCCTTTAACAAATCACCAGGCGTGGATTCAATTCCTGCTGAGGTGTATGCCTTCGGTGGAGAAAAGCTTATTGAAAGGGTGACCGAGTTGTTCAATCATATGTTGAAAGCAGGGAAGCTGCCACAGGACTTCAAAGATGCTTCAATCATCCATCTGTACAAAAACAAAGGGGACAGCCAAGTCTGTGACAACCATCGGGGAATCTCTCTACTTTCAATTGCTGGCAAAATATTGGCAAGAATGCTTCTGAATCGCCTTCTTGATCACCTCTCGTCAAATGACTTGCTTCCAGAGAGCCAATGTGGTTTACGTAAAGAGAGGGGAACGGCGGATATGATTTTTGCTGCCAGACAGATTCAGGAAAAATGCATGGAACAAAATAAAGCGCTGTATATCACATTTGTTGACCTCACAAAAGCATTTGACACAGTGTGTCGTGAAGGCCTCTGGAAAATCTTGGCGAAGTTTGGGTGTCCACCCGAATTCATCACAATAGTGCGCCAGTTTCATGATGGCATGCAAGCTGCAGTCAAAAGTAACGGCAGTGTTTCAGAGCCCTTTGCTGTCACAAATGGGGTAAAACAGGGTTGTGTCTTAGCTCCAACTCTGTTCAGCATCATGTTCTCTGCAATGCTACAAGAAGCCTTTAGCTCTCCTCCTCAAGGGGTAAGCATCAAGTACCGAACTGATGGCAGTCTATTCAACCTCAGGAGACTTCAGGCAAAAACCAAAACCAAAAGTACTCAAGTCTGTGACCTACTATTTGCTGATGATTGTGCACTTCTGGCACACGATGAGGATAGCATGCAAAACTGTGTTGATAAGTTCTCTAGTGCCTCTGACAACTTTGGCCTCACAATAAGCACAAAGAAGACGGAAGTGCTCCATCAGCCTACTCCAGACGACAAGTATCCTGTGACCCCAAATATCAAAGTCCATGACAGTCTTCTGAAGGTGTCGGAGAACTTCACCTATCTTGGCAGTACACTGTCTTCCGCGGCTCGTGTTGATACTGAAATTCTCTCAAGAATCAGCAAAGCCAGCTCTGCATTTGGCAGGCTTCGAAAGAGAGTGTGGGATGTTGCCGGCATTCGCACAGACACTAAGCTGAAAGTGTACAATGCTGTGGTCCTTCCCACCCTACTCTATGGGGCTGAAACCTGGACAGTGTACCAATCGCATGCCAGAAAGCTAAATCACTTTCATCTGGCCTGCCTTAGAAAGATCCTAAGGATCAAATGGCAGGATAAAATTCCAGACACTGAGGTCCTCAATCGTGCCAAGGAATTGAGCATCTTCTGCCACCTGAAAAAAATTCAGCTACGTTGGGCAGGACATGTTGTCAGAATGCCCGACTCCAGACTCCTTAAGCAAATCTTCTTCTCTGAGCTCTCCAATGGAACGAGGAATGCTGGGGCCCCAAAGAGACGTTACAAAGACACTCTCAAGCAATCACTGAAGGCCTTTGCCATTGATGTGAGTGGGAAAAGCTCTCGCTTGATCGTGCAAATTGGAGGGCGGCCCTTACCAGAGGCAGTAAAGCATGGGAAGCTGACAGAGTCCAGCAGGCTATCAAAAAAAGAGAACGGCGCAAGAAAAGGCCCAGTGGTACTGAACCAACGGAGCACTCTTGTCATTTATGCGGAAGGGTCTGCAGGGCAAAAATAGGACATATCAGTCACATGAGAAGCCATAAGTCATGAAAGAACAGTCTTTCCATTCTGTCCTCTGTGTCCTTTAGTTCTCTTTATTGTCCATGTGTTGAAATTCTCAACAATTTCTGTTCTTTATTCCTCTGGTGTTGTTAAGGTCATCATCATACCTGATGGACGTTCTATTATTATTATTATTAGGTCACTTGCACACAGGTCCTTAATTTGTTTACTGTGAATCCTTAGGAAGTCCTTAAAAAGAGCTTAAAATTAATTTTCAAGACTTTGTATGAACCCTCGATAGATTTTTGTGGAATTTTTTATTCATGTCATATAACTCACTTCGAAGTATCATCTCATGTACGTATCTTTATTTTGTAAAAATGGCACATCACATTTTGCGGTCAAACTGTTCAATTGTTTTCCTGATGTCATGGAATATATTTCGTGTTGCCTGCATAGAATGTGATGTGGAGTGATGAAATTTGAGAAAAGAAAAGTTTGTGTGAAACATTTAGGAAAGAATGCTCAGGCCTACTGCAATGTTTGGCACATGCCCTTCTAGAACTTTCCTTGAAACCTGAACTCTAATCCTGGGCTACTGTTGCCTGATCGGTTGTGTCTGTTTTGATACTGCATTCATCTTCATATGATTTCAAACTGTGGTATTGGTACATTATAAACATCATCAGTGAACTACATCCAATACATGAAGTAATTTCTCATTTTTACAGTCGTTCAGAAATGAGCGTTGGGAGGACAATAGTGGCCGGTGGAACAGCAGGTATCTTTAACTGGGCAGTGGCCATTCCTCCAGATGTCCTCAAATCCAGGCTTCAGACAGGTCAGTGGTTGACTTTTTATCTTCATTAATTTTTTTCTTCTTTTGGTCAGACTCATGCGGTCCCCAGCTTCATGTTGATAGGATTCAATATCAAAACCAAACAACAGAGAATCTGTGGTGGTGTCGACTGTGAATGTAATCATGGGTGAAAATTGGCAGCAAAAACTGCACTCCTAATGCCCCTATGGTAGCTTGTTTCATCTGCTGATTGCCAGCAGCATAGAAATATGGCAATCATAGAACCTAGATGGATGGCCACAAACACCTAAAAACATTTGGTTTTCACCTACATTCCTGCAGGAAGGGTAATTTGATTTCAGTTTCACCCATGGATGTAGTAGTGACTGGTCTGAGCATGCTCATATCTGCTTCAATACTGACTCAGTGCCACTTACACTGGTCAGCAGATTTAATCACATGAAGAAGAGTGGTTTGAGTGAGCTTTGGACTGCCATTATTGACACAGTTAGCGCCAGGCTCGTATACTACTAAACTCTAATTATTCCTGACAGCTCCAAAACCAGAAAACACAGCAAGCATTCTGCATGACCGAATTTTGTGAGACAACAATGAGTAATATCATATAAATTATGGGCACAAACCTCTCTGGTCTGTGTTTCATTAGAGAGTCAGCACAGAGTATTTCACCCTGTTAAATTTCTTTTGCTAGATGCCTCCAGTAGAGTCTCCTTCTGTCCTGTCCTTCTGTTATCTTATGTCTATGGTCTCTTGCTCTGTCCCAGCACAGTGTGACCATTCAATGTTATTGTGTGGACGTGTCACATGCTGTCTCCAAACTGCAACTCTTTAATACAGTAGCAAAATCTGTTAGTTAGAACTAATGACCAACAAATGGCATGGCCACAGTTTTCAAATTAGGGATAGGGAGCTTGACAGTTTGGTTGTTGTCGGGTTTTTTTATTATTAATTTTTCGCTAGAAGGATAAAACAAAACCAAGCCAGGGATATTTTCAAAATGAAAGAGCGTAACTAAAGTACTTAATATGACATTTGAATTCCTTCTATCCATCAGCACCACATGGTGCCTATCCCAACGGAGTGCGTGATGTGATCCGACACATCATCAAGGATGAAGGAGTGATGAGTTTGTACAAGGGATTCACACCCATCATGCTGAGGGCATTCCCAGCTAATGCTGTAAGTACCACAGGCCAAAGGATTTAGGATAGGTAAACTGTGTTTAGTGATGAGAATGGTGTTAATTTCATTTGAATTGCAGAGAATGGCTGAGAAATGGGGAATCTTATTATGAAAAAAAAACAAACTAAAAAAACAGTGACATGAGTAGTTAGTTCACCGCAATACAGTTTCAGCCTCACTCCCACACACCCCCCTCCCCTCCTCAGTGTTGCAGCCTGAAAGACAGTTACTGAAATTGTGAAGTAATTAGCTCCAGCACCAGCTAATCTAAGCCAGCCAGTCTCTCCTTTAGATCAACTTACTCATGTTTATTCAAGTTCCAGGCAAGCCTTTTCAAATGTTGTGACAGTAAAATACATGTACAGTGATTCTTTCTTTTTTTTCTTGTTGTTTGTCTCCATGGGTAAACCCAGGGCATTGAAGAGACTGAATTTGACATGCATTCAGTTTGGTGCAATTTGCCTGCTTGAAATCATTGAGTGGGTAGTGCCTTGGCACACATTACATCTGCAGCAAGACTGTGGATTATTAGGGAGAGAGAGACAGAGAGAAGGGTGGAAACAGGTGTTTGTTTTGGGCAGTGCCAGGTATTTCATTCAGTACTTTGAGACTGGGAGAAAGCTTTATTCAGGGCAATGGCTGGCACTAGTGGCAGCCTGTTTGATGCTCTCAAATTTCTAGAAACTACTGTTTACAATTATTTATACTTTATAGTTTAAAGTATGAAAAATGTTATTCATTTGGTCTCTGCCATTCTAGTGAGCTGTCACATAAGGGAGTATGGATAGGTTTGATTCATGGGGGAAAACCATTGCCTCTTATGGACAGGGATTGGAATTTTCTAGAAATTTTGGGATTTCCAGATTTTTAATATTGTTTTTCTTTTGTGTGATGTCCAGTATTATGTATATGTACGGGCCTACGTTATGTATGTGTCGCAGTTGGTTTTTCTGTAAATCTCATGGTGTGACAACACATAGTGGCATACCATTAAACAGGACATCCTACTGTGGATTTGTTGTTTTAGAATTTGACTGAATGTTTTCTGTATTCTGTGTGTATTTCAGGCATGTTTCCTGGGCTATGAAGTGACAATGAAGTTCTTGAACTGGGCAGCACCAGGACTATAAACTTGGGGAAGTTAGGAAAATTAAGCCATTATTCCTTAGTAGTTGAGTGAATGTGTATGCTTCTTTATCCTCAAATCAAATAGTGTTTTGTTTTGTTTCGTTAGAGGATTTGTCATTTCTGAGGGTTGGAAATTGGTGTGTATCTTTTGCTGTAGATTTTATGGAATTTCATGCTTGATTATGAAATTGATAATTACCCCCACAAAGATATTGAAATTTTATTAATTTACTTTGTTTGTGTATTTTGAACAATATATATATATATGTCTTTTAATCTACTTCATGTCAAATTTTTTGTTAGATGGAGATAGGGGCTAAAGCCAGAGGCAGAAGAGATATCTGGTGAGAGGACTACATGTTTAAGTCTTTCCTGTAGTCCAGGAAGTAAAGTATCAAGTTGGTATATAGAACTGATTGAACTGAAGAAACAGTTTATGTTCCGACACAGAGGGGATTAGGCCAAGTTTTGCAAGGATTCTGTTTTGATTTGATCCATTTTGTTCATTTTGTACCGGTTCAAATTTTATTTCTCCACAGTACTGCCGTGCAGAGGCAGAGCAACACATCTGCTCATTGCATATAGTTTTGAGAAAAACAAAAAAAACTTGTGTGTCATGGTTATATGAATGCTTGTTAGTTATGAGTTTGACACACTAGAAATGACTATTTTGGAAGCAGATACGTCTATTTACCTTTGACATAACAAAATGATCTTTGGGACACCTGGGGCCAAGTTCATAGAATCAATAAAATAGAAAAAAAATTTTGCTGTCAGTTACGTCGCTCTACCTTTTGCACAGCAGAGTACTTGTACTTTCTGAACTTGTAACATCACTGCAGCACTGTTGTATTGCATCTCCACAATTTGTAAAAACTGAGATCAGATCAATAACCTGCCATAACAAAGTGTATTCTATCATTCCTACAAAAACAGTGAAAGTATCTCACCTCTGGCAGTAGATTTGAACATGTTAAAAAGTTGTGTTAACACTTAATAAACTTTGAAACAACAGCATTTTTCAAGTAGTTGTCTGAAAACTTGCTGACGTGGAGTTGAAATCAGAGAGCACATGTGGTAAGACGATGATTTGTTAGCTTTAAACATGAAGACATTTAGCTTACCCTAGAAATAATGGTAAAAGAGAATGTAAAGATTTTAAGCAGCTCAGCCAGTGTTGAGTTTCATGTAGTGCCAGGATTACAGAAAGGGTTGACATTCAGTCCTGTGCTCTCACTGTGTGGCCATGTCTGGATGACAGTGGGGAGAAGCTTTAGGGGAAAATACACAGCCATAATAAAGCCTCTTTCTCAGAATGATGACACAATATTATGGCCAAGTGGACACATACTCTGTTGTCTTACACAGCAGTTCTGTAACCTATGGCAATTTCATGGCCAAAAAGGGACTGCTTTAAATGATATTATCTCAAAATCCTGATCCTGTTACTTTGTCCAAAAGGTTCAGTGCAAAATGGCAATGATTGTCTGTGTGGTAAAGAGGCAGGTAAAACCAATGGTAAGAATGTAATTTTTACTAAGGAATTCAAGAGTAAAGATATTCTGTAGATCAGATTTATCCCAATTTTGTGAAGTTGTGAGAGTTTCTTCATTTTGTGAGGTAATGTATGTTTGTGATCTTGTTTGTTTCCCCACCTATCTTGCAGCTGACACATTTGCTATTGGTAGACTGATGTCTATGTAAAATTAATGGCTGATTATTTTTCATATCATGTAAAGAAGAGAATGATAAGATTTCTGTTCTTTTCTTTATGGATAAATTTATTTGTTGACATGATTTTCTCATGCCAGTAAGTACGAGGTTAATACTTGGATAAATTATGCGTGTTTTCGGAGATGTTTGGACATATTTCAGGAAGGCTTTGAATATTTGATTTGTCTGTAGATAATCTGAAACAGCTCTCAAAGAGTAAAATCTGGCTTAGAATAACACATTGCCCACTGGATGATGTTTGTTTTTCAATTACTCCAGCTTTTGTGGTAAACATACCAGTGGCTTTTTGTTTCTCTCCCCCCCCCCCCCCCCCCCCCCCCCGTGAGTAGAAAGTTAGATTGAAGATGGTCTAAATTGAGGCCAGTGTTGTTGATCCTAATTCTGTTTTATAGTGAAAGAACGGGCATTACCAGCTACTTCAAAAGTAACTTAAACTTTTCATTTGTCTCAGAAACATCGCAGCTTGATGCTGTGTTGATACCATCTCAGCTTGATCTCTGAAACTGATTCCATTAGATAGCCCTGTTTGGTGGTGATTGTGATGTGACGCACAAGACATATCTGCAGTATCATGAATGGTGGGCTCAGGGATTTATCTTTGACACAGTTGACAGGAAACCTCAGTCTGACAGTACTGAAATAATCATCATCATCGTGATGTGCCTTGCTGACTTTTTTCATTGAAGGGAGGGTTTCTCTGGTAATGTACATGTGTTTCACTTGACAAGGGATGGGCTGTCATCAGGGTGGTTGAATTATGGGCAGATCACTTCTCTCTATTCCCCGGTTTTTTGCCTTGTATTCTTTCATGTATTTCTCTCTGTTTAACTTTTCTTTGTAATAGTCACAGACAGTTAATTTTATTATATCATGTTCTCCTTTCTCAATTTGGTACTGAATGAGGAAGTGAGACAGGTTTAACATTAAAGGTTTAATTTCAACAATTAAATATTATTATGACATTAGGAGGAGACAAAGAAAACAAAAAAACATTCCGTATATTTTGCTATACATATATATACATGTACTACAAGAATTCAGTTTTACATTAAAACATGAACATGCAGGATTTGTGTCTGTCTTATTGACATGTTAAACTGTCCACGTTTTGGCACTTGCATGCACAAGTATTAACCATGCCAGAAATATAGCAGTGATATTTCATTTTAAAAAAAGGGAAGTCCGGAAGTACAAGGTTTTCTGCACAGGGTTTGAGATAATACTTTTAACAGGATAGATTCATGTTTCACATCTGAGTCACCTACTTGTCATATGAACTTCATGCTTATTTCTTTTGAAATGTTGACACTTTTAGTTTGAAAAATGTTGACAGTGAAATGGGTGCAAATAAGAATTTGATATTGTGACTTTCGACCAATTATATTTCTTGACCTTAGTTCTTGTTCGTTCCAACTCCACTTTTTGCAAAACTGAGAAATTTGACGTTAAACATTTGGGGCTTTAGTATTATAAGGATTTAGAATAAATCAGAACTTTGCTTATAGCCCTGCTGCGACCCCACAGTTTTTCTGTGGTTTTTATGATATTTGTTATACATTGTACCTCAACTACATACATGTGCTAAAAGATCTCCAGTTTTTCAGAAACAAGAGATAGAACAAAGAAGACACTGAGGTCAAGATTTGTGTACCAGCAGCCCTGGGCATTCACACAATAATCATTCTTCAGTAATGTTGTAGATAATGTAGTACTGAACATAGTTTTACTTTCCTGGCCCCACCATTTTTCTTCCCACTGTATAATAACCAGAAACAGATTTCTTCATGATTCCTATTTCATTATAACCCTCCAATGACTTCATGTCAGCTCTTTGCATTATATATTTTTGCTCTATACATTTATGCTGTCAGTAAAACCACATGCTGACATACGCCATGGTCCTCATCGCTGTGATACCTGTTTCTCTCTCTCATGTCTGAAAATAGCCAGTGGTTTGTTGTTTTTTTTACATGTACATGTATTTCTCTTTCCTTCCTTGCACTTGCAGTGAGCCAACAGTGGCCTTAATAGCCAAGATAAAATGGCAAACATTTATCTTTGAACTTGATCAGCTGTTTCACTTCCAGCTCGTGTGTCAATATGTCTGCAACATTAATCCTTCCCAGTCTGAAAGTCATTGATTACTTGGCTAAGCTACAAGGAAATAGATGACATAGAATTAGAAAACTTTGCCACAAGAAATTGTTGAAAAAGTGAATAAAGAACATTCCTCTGAGTGTGACTTTTCATGTCTTGAACACCGTGTGTGATTTTATTCTTACCCACTCAGAGCGGCTTGAGGGATTGAATCAGTTAACAATTTCGAATCACAGCAAGTCTGGTTGTTTTTTGGGGGTTTTTTTGGGTATATTTTCAGAAATTTGATAACTTACTAGTGTCAGTTAAGCAGATTATCAGTAACTTTTTTGTTACTTTATACCCAGTGCAGGAATTACTCGTACCCCAGTGCTGCTCATTAAGACCTAAAAAAATGTCCACAGACATTTGATACATCAGTGATACATATAAACTTTGTACTGATGTCAACTGGTTGATTGTCATACTTGCTTCATTTTTGGCTGAATTTTCCTTTAAAGTCACCCTGACCAGGGATTTCTGAGTCTTGAATGAGATACATGTAGTTTTTCATTTCAAGGATAGTTTTGCTTGGATCCTGATTGCATTTTTTTGTAAGCTGAAATAAGTTTTAATGATCATTAAAATTGTATCCAGAATGCTATATATTTACATGTACCACAACTATTGTAAATACATGTATTCTAATTTTCCTTTACATGCAATTAATCAGATGTTAAATGAAGCTTACGTTTGTGAGGAGAAGATAGTCTGAACATGATTGGTTAGTGTCTTTTTTAGTATAATTACATGTAATTCTTACCTCATTACTCATTATCATATTACTTATCTTTTTTTTTTTCCTTTTATCCTCTTACAATATTGAAATAAAGATGATTACATAAAATATTTCCTTTTCTCTTGTTGATGGTTTGAGTGGCTGATTTTTTTATCTCTATGATCATGACTGTCCCAGGATGGCAGAGTTGCATTGATCAAGGCTCAGTGTGGGGGGGAACTATTGACTGGCTTTGGATGTCTCAGATTCAGAGAGGTCGTCTCAGTCTTTGTATGACGGTGGAAACTAAGAAGATCCAGCATTTAGGCAAATCATCTTTGTGCCGAGATGTCTCATGGCATTGCTGATAAGGGAAACTGTCATAAATCATTACTTTTCGGAAGCAAACCTTTGTTATGTGCATGGTACAAAAAGCTATTTATTCCAGACTGATTAGTAAAGATAGAAAACGGGTAGGCCTATTGTCTTGTAACCCAGCTGGTTACTTTGGTGAGGTAAAAAAAAAAAAAAATACAATGTACATCTGTAACAATTTTTTAACATCAGATTTCAATTTTTTTAAAAATTTATATGACAGTTTGCCTAAATGGGGACGATATTACTAGTTTTATTACATTGCGTGTACTTCCTCCTGGGGTCATCTAATGACCACCCAAACCATATCAACCCTTGGCCTACTCGCCTTGGATCACATCTTAGCTCTTGCTCCCAACTCGGACGTGTACTTTGCTCAATCAGTTTAAACACTGAGTCCCATCATTCAGCAGATGTTCAGCAAGACTGCAGCCACTCTTTTACAGTACAGGAAAATAAGAGCGAGGGAAATGAATGAGTGAAAAATAAGGCCAGAGACAATGAAACTGCACACAATCCATGTATGTAGTGGAATCCTGTGAAGTTGTGCTTTCTTAATATAGAACTGTTGCTTTTCTTTTTTCTGACCTTCCAATTCCATGCACTCATTGAGAGTTTGTTTGGATGGATTCACAAAAGGGTTAAGTGTCTTTAGCTCATTCCAAGCAAATTTTGTTTTGTTTCACCCTTGTAACATTTTTGAAATCAAGGCATGACCTTTCAAATACATGTATACAGCTATATTATACTGTAATGTATATGGACAGCACTGAATTTACATGTGATGCAAAGGAAATTTAATTCCTTGTCCCACATTCTCCTTATTGTATTTTTGTTGTTTGCACTGTCAGTGAACCATTTTTCCTTTCTTTCTCAAAGGATTTTGCCATTACTAGAAAAATGTGTTACAATGATTAGCATTTTATTTCACTTGTGTCAGATCATACATTCCTTGGATTGGGTCCATACACCCGGATGATCATGACTCACCTGTAAGTGCTAGATACAAGTGTGTGAATGACAGACTGAAAAACAATATCAGAATAACCTCATCTTTCAGGTCACATCTTGCCCAGACTTTTTTTTCTGTCAGACATGAATTATACTTATATAAGCTGCCCACAAATGTCATGTTTCCTGCAATCGATTCACATATTTATACAAAATGAATCAAACATAAGATAAATAAGAAAAAGAAACTTTATTATTTTATTTTTATCACTGTCTCACAATCTCTGACTCGCCACATTTAAATCAACATATATCCCACAATACTGTGCTGACGTCTTTTTTAAACATGTAATTCACCTCAAAGACAACACTTTTCACCAATTTTCTAATTATTTCCCCAAATGTTCTGATCAGCACTGGGAAACACTGATGACCACATCACAAAGACATGCATCATGTGATGAATTCACTCCAAGTCTAACAGGAACACATTTCTGTGGAACAAATTTAATGTAGTCCAATACATGTACCATGAAAAGAACTTGGCACAGAGATTAACTTTGTACAAACTTTAAGTTTCTGAAACAATTTTTTAATGATGAAATATACAGATAGTCACATCAATACTTGTTCTGATACACTTTTTCAAAGCACTCCCATATGTCAAGCATTCAGTCCCAGTTACATTAATTCAATGAGGGTCTGTATACTGCTTTATGGTTCAAGGAAGTGATTCCTTTCCAAGTTCCATGGCACAGAATGGTTTAGACTATGTAGGGTGGAGCACTATCTTGAAGAAGTGGCAGAAAATAGGTGCAGCTTATATATATATAGTTAATATATTTTATACTCAGAATGTACATCATCTATCCAGAAAGCAAGAACATCCCAAAGAGGAACACTACTGTTCTCTTCAATGGTGATAATGATGCTGCATGCATGGGTCCAGTGGACTGATCTGTTACATGGGTTGTTGCTTATCATACCAAAAAACATGACTACATTGCAGTACACACACCTGCAGAGAACAATAACATTTTTAGAAACCAAGGGAAGGTGCAGTTTATGTAAGCACCTGACTACATGTCACAATATTGTACTATGGTGCTGCCACTGTCACATAGGGAGACGGGGAGACAAGGAGGAACTACTGACTAATCAAAAACTAGAATAGGGACTACACAAAGGGGCACTACACATATATTCTGTTCTGAAGATGTTAACATGATACATGATCAATTCCCTGTCGTATCTTTTTGTGGCAACAAAATTCCTGGTCCAGCCATCAATGTCGTGTATCAACCATACCCCAAAGTCCACACAGACAGTTCTTTTGTACGACAACCTGTAAACTTTCCTGATTAGCTGAGCAGTGGAGACAATACAATGTACATTCTATCAAGTTTCCGGACCTTCCTTGATGCAGCAAAAGAATCAACACATCAAAAGATGACATTGAACTGTCAACATAAACTTGGCCATAGAACAATGAAAATAATCAATAATAGTCAAGCCTGATGTCTCTGATGTTCCAGTAACCCCTTCAACGCTATGTGTTTTTCTCCAACAGATGCTGGAAAAAACTTTCAGAGATCCTGAACTTAGAGGTTACATGGTTTTAGTAGGGCATCCACCCCACAGCGCACTTGCACTATCAATTGTAGGACATGTGACATACATCCACCGAGTAGTCAAGGGGTTTAATACAACCCAGGATGCAGGTCTCATCTTTCATCTCTCCAGGAATGAAGTGACAGAACCCCATATAAAATATACACACATCCATTAACATGCATAAAGGGTAAAGAACAAACAAAAGGGGAATTATTCTGTTCTACAGAAAATCAAGGCTGTTTAAAACTTGTTTCCAAAAATACAAAAGCATAAAAAACTACAGGCTCACCTAAACAAAACTATGATACAGTGCAGAATAAATAAAATAACTCGTTGTCTCACCTGAAAACTCCTGGTACTAAAAAATGTACCTTCACAATTCACTGACAAACTCACTGCATATTTTTGATTCACTTTAATATTGACAGTTAATATGAAGTGTTTTACTGTTTTGCTTATCAATTTTCAGGGCTTCCATTGTTCCAATAAAGCACCAGATATCCATGGGCTCTGGAAGAACTGGAAAACCCAAGGTAGAGAAAGATTTGGTCACACAAGTTTTAGACATTAGACAATGATCTTGACTGAAAAACTAACCAATTTTAACAACCACACTGCCTTGCTTTCATAAACATTTGTCCATTCAATGACCCCACTGACTTGCAGAGAACATTGTATTGGCTTTAAATATATAGAAAATGATAATTATAGCATGAACAACAGGGACAGAGGAAAAACTTAGATGAGCAGAAGCAATATAGTTTTATAGTATTATATAATATAAATGCATCAAACAGTGGTGTGTTATAAAACTTTGGCAAATCAACGAAAACCGTGATTGGTAATGACCTACTTTCTGGATAGGTTTATTACTTTCATCTCCACAAGACTACAATTCTACAATGCTCTTTCTGTCGTTTTCAATGTTCAGTAAGCTAAAGACTATCCAAATTTCTACAGTACTCCTGCAAAACATAAGCTATTTCATGTCTTTTCCAATATGTTCATGACATTTATTTCTCTTTGTAAGCTGCTTCTCATGATTCTCAGCTCAAACCAACTGAAAGCCTACATATTATAAGTTTGTGAGAGCCAACCAGTATTGCTTCATGTGATGTTTAATTTACTTCCCCTCCACAATCTGAATTTGCCACATTTGCTAGGTAAGCGTAATCATAAAGTTGCTATTCACTGGTGACAGGCATTTCCATCCCATTCAAGTATGGAGCTATAATATTAAGAAAAGCTGTAACTTGTATGTTGAATGTAACAATAGGCACACAGACTGAGCACACGCATGGCTTACATCTGTATCATGATCCCATCAGCATTGTGTTTACATAACAAAACATTTTATTTACAAATTTAGACATTTCCATAAACTTTTCACTGTCAAATTACAAAAAACCTCCATGAGAAAAATTGGTAAAAGTATTTGAATGCTCCAATTTCTTATCTGCTTCTATTTATTATTCAATTTTGTTTATCTTCTGATCTCCTTCAAGTCTGTGCTTTCAAAACTAGATACGACTGCATTTTGAAATAGTTGTAAGTAAGGTAAAGGAAGATGTAAGGGAAAATCCCAACATCTTGGTCTTTATGAGTTCCCTCCCATCAGGACTATGGACTTCAGACATTCTGCTCTTCAAACAACACTACAATATACATTCCTAAGAACACCATTAGCCACAGAACTGAAATGTGTCAACTAACCCAAAATGTCAGCAAAAATTCACATCTTCCAACCATTTCTATCACTTTAGTCATCACTCAACATCAACTCAATATGAAGGCGTGCTCAGATTTTCACAAAAATATCAATTCCGCTTGATGTTAAGAAATGTGCAGACCCAAAGCATGCAAACTTTAAAATCATGTATTTCACAAAATGTTTTCATTGTTCTGAACAGATGTTTGACACATAATGATGAACAAGCCAAAGATAACTTTTTTTACATCATGAATTGAAAGAAAAAACTGACTACAGTGACAAAACAATTCCATGTCCACTCCAGATCAGCACTACTTTCTTATTTGTTTTCTATCAAACCCAATCACTACATGAGTTAGATCTGGATGGGTGGAGAATGGTGATATGCAAGAAAAAACTTTTCCTTTCATGTCCGGTGTTCCCCGCTATGCCAACTAGGCCACGTGAGTTTGCACGCACTCTGGCAGTTGTTACTGCATCACTAACTTTAGTTATTGTGTCATTAACGATGCAAATATGAAAGAAACTGTTGACAAAATTACACCACTTCCTCATTACTGGTAATACCAGCTCTGACTGAAAGAAGACTTGACTGTCACATAGAAATGTAGCCTGCTACCTCCCACCCGACAGACCAGTAGTATATGTGCACAGCTGGAGCTTAGCCTCAAACAGGAAAATGAAATGCTCAGTTTTAATATTTTACTCCAATCTGAAATGGTCATGTTTAACAGTAAAAAATTAGCAAGGACTGCTGCTACCTACACTAACACTAACAGATGCGCCTCTTCTTATTGAAAAGCATGAAATCGACATAAGCAAAAATGTGCTAGAAAAGCTTTTTTCAGATTAATATAATACTTCCTTCAAGTGCAGTAAACAAAGAGCAACTGCAAAACAGAAGATCCGAATACACTAAGCTTCACCCAAGAGCTGTGTATACTAAATGCATTGGAAGACTTTTTATTTGTCCTGGCCATCACCATACAAATATGAACTTCATCAGTTTTTTCAGTAGTGTTGACTTACATGTGCTTCCTAGGTCAATTTAAGCCTAACCTTTGACACATCAAAATGGTTTCTAAATTTTCCCTTATCTCCCACCTTCAGGTAAAGAGCAATAAATCTTTTACTCACCAACACAATTTGCTGACTTGAGCTAAGCACTACTTCCAGTCCAAAGTATCAACTAATCACTTGGAATGAATGAATGATCCTCATGTATTCAGCACAAACCAACCCTCCAAAAGAACACAATCTATGATGTAACACTACCCAATAATATCCACATTATTATACTAATACAGTTTTTCCTGTAAACAAAGCTTGCCAGTGCATATAACATATTTAAAAACAATGTCTTGTTCATTTACCACACTGGACATTTCTAATCAAATCATTAAATGTTAAATTTTCAAGTTCATGGTACAGAACTGTCAGAGTCAACAGAGACCACAGGATTACTGTCCAAAAAAAAAAAATAATAAAAGAGAGAGGTACAAAATCCATGTCCACCTGACCTTTAGATGAAATATATGATATGAAATTATGAACAATTTTAAAGCATCCATCTTCAGATTTTGCATAAATTCATACTTGTCTGTCACACACTTGTAGCTTTTAGTTTTTGTCCTATTATCTTCGTAGAAAGTTAATGCTGAGCACATTTCACTTGGTGACAGCTTTGGTGATGACTACAACATAGATCACAAGCAGCAGTTGGCCATGCCTCAAGTTGTAAGGTCCTTATGAAGAATTTGTTCTCATCTGAAGTTTGATGTCATGTGGTACACAGAACTGCATCAAAACCTGGCCATTGTGGGAGGAAGAAAAGACAAGTTTCCATAATTATTCACCAAAAAAAAAAAAAAATGGGAAGATTCCATGCCAACTTTACACTAAAAATGAAATGGGGTGGGGCTGGGAAATTATGACAGAAAGTGCAGAACAAAAGTAACACATTTTGTATTTTTCTGAGATCTGATTGATATTTAAAAAAAGAATTTAATTGCAAACTTTGTGTAAATTTCAATTTAAACCAAAAAGAAAGTGTTCTGACACAGAATTCAACTGTTTCACATCAACACAGACACCAACCAGTTATTCTTGAACACAAAAACACTTATGAAACCCTGCAGGGATGTAAACCGCCGGCGACAGTATGGAAGGAAATTGTGCGGTATGCCCAGAAACCGCATAGAAAAAACTTTTAAGATGTAGTGTAGGCCTAATTAATCCCAACAGTTTTAAAAGAACAAAGCCTGATATTGGTAATTAAATTAAAATTATACAATAAATCTATTTTATATTAAGGGAAAGACAATAAGAAGAAAGAATCTGACACACTTACACAGTTATAGAATGGCTGTACTTTAGATCCATTACACTTATATCGTCTTATGTTATAGAGGGACTGATGAAGAGTAGTTTACCAGGACAAAACAAGCACAATGCATAACTGCCTTGGCTGAGTTTCTTAAAAAAGAAGTTGATACCAAATCCCCGTAGGCCTACGTGTCGATTCTCTTCAGATTTAGACCAGATTAAATCTAAACTTGGAGATCTAGAGATCTAGGCTAGATCTAGATCTAGCTTTCCAGATTCTAGATCTAGTCTTTGCTGACTGCCACCTGAACTTCTTCAGAGTCATGCCATCTGCGCCAATAGCACTTGGTATCATAAATTTATTCATACTGAGAAAATATTTAAATCCCAATCTAGAGCTGGCAAAGCTTTTTCGCATCACCACCACCAAATTCCGTGTCGGAAACCGTATGTGAAACATCGCTACTGGCAGTGAGGTTACACCACTAGGCCAACGGAAGTGAAAGGCAACAACAAAAGAAATCTTCTAGGCGAAAAGATCACGATTAGACCTTACTTGGTTTGCCAGAGTTCTAAAGAACTGTCGACCGATTTGAGGACGAAAGTATGTGTTAGTGCTACTGGCGGAAGGTGGGGGACGGTCGGCGATCGCGCCTCGGGCGGAAAGGGCAGAGTCGGGAACCGCGCTTTGGACGGAAAAGACGGAAGATTTACATCCCTGAACGCTGTGTTCAGTGAATACTGAATTGACATTTCTTTATATAGCCTGAAGTCTCTCACACAACATTTACCTGGGATGAATTGACAGATCAAAGGTTTCTTACCTTATGCTGCAGAAAAAAAATTCTAGATGGTCTGGAATGTGTTAGAAGTTTTTCAGGAACTCTTCTGCGCTAATTCGAGCCCTGGAGTTGACGGCCAATTTCAGAAAGTTGATCTCCTTATCAATTTCCTCCATGAAATGTATGATAAAATCCACCAACTTGTGTTTGTACATTTGCTCCGTGTGGAAATTCGTGATCAGAAAACTAATGTCATAGCCCTGCAGAATAGGAATAAGATGTTTTAAGTTGTGTCCAAACCACAGCCAGCATAGGCAATCTTTTGATGGTGATAGAATACGAAACCTGTTCATTTCATGTAAAAATAGTGCAATAGTTTTGTTGTTTGTGAGAACAATTCTCTTTACTGCTTCTATCATCGAACTTTTCCTTTCATGTCCTAGTTATGTTTATGCGCCACATGAATAGATTATCAGTTTTGTTTCAACCACTCCCAAACTGTAAAATCATATCACAGAAATAAATTTGGTCAGAAAATGAGTCTCCACATTCTTCAAGACAAATGTCATGGCATACTCCATCTGCCTCTCTAGAAATACCAAACATAATGTTCTATTGAAGTTCTTCAATATGTCCTGTTCTACTGTCATTTTCTTGTCCCATGAAAACAATTTATCCATGAGTCTGAGTCGTCCCCCATGACCGTACATAGAGTGATTCCCCAGTAACAACCAGACAAATCTCTGCACTACCCAAGATGACCCCATTCAAATGATGACATTGATATATTCACTCAAATCTCACAAATTATATAATTGATTAACTTGTTACATAGTTTACAGTTGGAATTATATGTGATCGATGTTTACAACAGCAGCCCTGAAGAAAAGAATGTCTATAATGGCTAGAAATATGAAGATGTTTTATCAAAATAGAGATCCACTTGGTCTCCATTATTATATCTCTACAAATATTATATGTATAATAAAAGTTACTATGTGAGACAACTATGAAGAAACTTCAGCAAAATTTTGAGTGAATGTGTCAATAAAATATCTAATACGATACCAACCTCTACTTGTTTCCTTCGTAAAATAGCAAAGTTCTCTGCTCGCATCATCATAAACCTAGTGAACTTGTGACATAAAATTTTCTCAATCTCGTCCGCCTGGAAATAAACATTGAATAGATCAGAAAATGTCAATTTCATTTTCAGGAAATGAAAACTGAAAATCATGTACATTTTATACATTATATGTAGCAATATATTTATATGGTACACAGAAAAATACAAAATGCTCATTACACAATGCACATACCTGAGATGTTAAAAGTTTGGATTACTTTACTTAGATGTCATCTAATAGAATGCAATAACTTTTATCTTTTTAAAACAAAATTTCATTTTAACAAAAGCATTCATTCCTCATTCTAAACTGTCAATATTCTCCTGAAAACATAACAAGTTGATGATTTTGTACATGTGTGGATGATTGACAGCAATGAAACAAAACCTGATTCAAGAATTTTATTTGAGTGTACCAATTTTGCAGCAGGGAACTCTCTAATTATTACATTTAAGTAATTTTAGTTGTTTTTCAATGTTTTTCAGTCCAACAGAGTGTGAACAAGTGTTATCAAGTTAATTTGATATGTTGTTGCATGCTCTTTTCAATATGGAGTTTAGTCTCCCTGTGTTACCACCAAAGTCAGCAAAGTTGTGAATTTTTATTCCTTTCTGATTCGTTTCCAAACAAACATAGACATTTTTGAGTCACCCACAGAATTTCTTACATTCTGTCACTCCTCTCTGTGAAGTTCTACATTTTTTTCAAAGAATCAGCCTCAGAAAATGACAAAAGTGAGAACACTCTTTTCCAGTTTTAATATGTCACAAAGACAAAGTCAAATCTGTCATGTGATAATTTGTAATTATTCATGTTTATCAGTAACTATTAGTATCTGTGTCACAGCTGATATTTACAAAACTACCTGGCTATACAACTTCCGAAATAGTTTCCAAGTATGTGGTGACATTCTACTTGTATAATCATTAAAAAATCAAACCTGTTTGATGGCTATACTGATTCGCAAAGAATTGATGCTGCCTTCTATTAAAACTTTCTCTCTTTCATTTCGGCTGATGACCACTGGCGTCAGCAGTAACTCTTTGTTGCTCCTGAAACAAAAACAAGCAAACATTTTCTTCTAAAGCTTCTGATTGCAGTGAGAGACACATCAAACTAATCACCACACATCACATAACTGCTGAATGTCACAAACTTTAGCATCATTTCCTTAGCTTCTGATTGCAGTGACAGACACATCAAACTGATCATCACACATCACATAATTGCTGAATGTCACAAACTTTAGCATCATTTCCTTAGCTTCTGATTGCAGTGACAGACACATCAAACTGATCATCACACAGCTGCTGCAGGAACAAACTTTTTTGTTTTTGCCTTTTCACAATCACAAAATAAACAAACCACAAACCACCGCATAATCTTCACTTTCATTTGAAAGACAAAAATTGCAAAAGAACTTTTAAAACCCCTTTACCATCACATGTTAATCCTCTCTCTATATGCTGAAATTTTTTTTTTAAGTCACATGGTTTTAGCAGGACAATTGGTGTACATTAACAGTGTGCTTGCACTATTCTAAGACATAAACTGTCTGTCCACAGTGCACTTGCTATCAACTTTGTTTAATGTTTCCAAACGACAATCTAGGACTAGGAGTTCACAGATATTCTTGTATTTGATGATTATTTTGTTAAAATCCAGGACATTACTGCAAACTGTTAAGTGTGAACGTTCTATGATCTATTTGTCAGACTAGCTCAAATGTCTTTGACAGCAAAAGTAATAAATGAACCCAATAAATTCAATTCTTGAACAAATTTATATTATCCAAAGCTTTTAAAATAATACTAGGTTTGGCAGTTTAAATGAACATCTGTATACCCACTTTCTTAACTTTCTATACTACTGACACTGCCTCCTTTCTCCAAGTTTCCCTCAGGGGAGAGACATCTTTCTGAACTGATTACACCTTTATCTCATCTTCTCATTCTCAGTAAACAAGAACAACTACTCCTCATACCATTCACAGCAATCTCACAACATAAACATGTACTCATGGCTAGTGGATCCCCCTCTGCCCCACTCCAAAATCGACAAAGACACCACCTCTAACCAGACACTGACTTTGTTGGTTAACCTAACCAACTTATAGTGATTATGGGAGGACTAACAAATCCAATAGCAATAGCAACTCAAGTGATGACTCTGGTAGTCAAAATGGAGGTTTTTGAAGTTAACGCACTGCTCACTCGATATGAAATAAACCCTTTGTAGAAATTAAAATGGAACTCCTCGCAGAGGTTTATAGAGAGAATCAGATTCAGTAATCCTTCCATCAATTCTTGCTTTGGATTTTGGGCCACAAGTATGTAAAATTGTAACAACCACACTTACTTGACCTCCACCTCAGGCTTATTATGTCTTTCAACCATCTGGGAGTCAAAGTTCTGGAGACATATTGCAGCATTTAGGGTCTCCTTGACTGCTGTGAGGTAAGGTTTTAACGTTGAAGCCTGGAAGAAAAAAAAAACAACATTATTTTGTTGAACTATTCTAGTTCAGGTTTCATTAGATTAGCTTTCTAATTTAAAAATTAAAACGCATCGGACATGATATTATTTCTCTCAGTCTATTAATTAACTTGTAATTAATTGTAACTGACTGAAAAGGATAATTTTAATCATAAATTCTGTTCAATTCAGAGACTCATAACATAGACTCATCTGATACATAAACGATTATTTGCAGCATGCGGCTGCTTTCTCTTGCTTGCCATGATTGGCAGGTTGTAAATTTTTATCTAAAAAATTTACTTTGCATGAAATGAGACCAGGCCCCTTTTTTCACTGTTAGAATTTTTCCTGTTTCATGATGTCTACTTCACATTGAATAGATTCTACAATGCAATCCTAATATCTCAACATCAGTGGGACCATTGGCGTTGTGTCAAGTAAAGAGAAGACTGAAACAACATAGGTCAGAGATCACCATTATGGGAACAGCGTCCAATAAGGAACGAAATTATGACCCCTGTTTCTTCAAATGGGCAGCATGCCATCACACTTCCTTTAATTTCATTGTTGTGTGGGGTAGTTGCCTGGCAAACTGTTAGCCAACACTGGCGAGGTGATGTAGCTTCACATCAAACATTTAGTGTTTCAGTTCAATAAATTATTGCCTGCAACGTGTCTGTTCTGTTTCTTCAGCAAGAGTGATGATACTGATGCGATACTGATAGGCAGGCAACCAAGAAATGCATCAAAGCCTAGTACCAACGGCACATAAACGCTCATTGCCTTTTAACTTTTGAGTGAAAAAGGAAGTACATACACGCCTGAACTTCCATGGTGTGTGCTTATGCCCCCTCCACCCTCACATTATCTAAGGCATGGATCTTTGTCTTCCTAACCCTTCTCCCATCCCACCCCGCCAGCACCACAAAAAGAAACACAAAGGTTGGATGTGCAGGGAATAGTGTGGATGTTTTCACATCAGATCTAGTGCACTTGTTATTGTCTGGTTGGGAAGAAATATGTCGATATAATTATAAGAAGGAACAAGGAAATAACATTTCCAATCATGTGGAAATATTTAGCAGCCTAACTTTACAGATGAAACAGGTTGAGACATTGAACTTGTTTCAAGTTATAATGCAAAATGTCGACAAAAGCAATGTCAAGATATGTGGATTGGCTGGTATCGGTAGTGACAGTAGTGTATGTTGCCAAAGCTGCTAGTGAAACGAAACTGTATTGGACTGAGTAGGGGGAGGACTTCCGAATGCGTTCCATAGCTCGACAAGTGCATAGGCATTGTCAGATTGATATGTAACGACGTGAGGGTCTAGTCAGTTTGTATCATTGAGGCCGTAGGCCGATGTTCATCTGGGCAGTAGTCAGATTGGCATATCAGGGAAAGCCGCCGGTGAAGCTATGTATTGTTTTCACTTGGGCTATGGAACGCATTCGGAAGCCCTTCCTGAGTAGGCCTAAAAGAAATTCATGCCTTTTACGGTTACAAGCAGATCTATGAATTTTTGTTAGATCTAGATCTAGAACAGATCTATCTAAATTATTGACCAATCAAATATGCGGGAGGAGTACCTGACTCGAGCGCCACTTGATAGATTGATAAGTAACGACGTGAGGGTCTAGTCAGTTTGTATCATCGAGGCCGTAGGCCGATGTTTGTCTGGGCAGTAGTCAGATTGACATATCAGGGAAAGCCCCCGGGGTAGCTATGTATCATCTCTTTTAGTTAGTTTCTGGTCTTTGGCGCTCGAGTACGGAACTCCTTCCAAATATGCTTCTATAGTCACTTGATCTAGTACAGTACTAGATCTAGATTTAGATCTAAATCTAGATCTAGATTCTAGATCTAGACTAGATTTAGATTTAGGCTAGGCCTTGACTCTACTCTCTAGCCTACATCTGGATCTACCACTGTAGTGTGAGACAATAGATCTAGATCTAGTTAAGTATCAAAGAAGACAGGCTGTGTTTGTGCCCCGCTTACAAATTACGCCACACACCATTATATATCAAAGCAGTTGGGTCTAATCAAAATAAATTATGCAGTTTGCACGGCAACCCTTCTGCACGGTTTACTTCCTCGTCTTGATTGCCGGCAACCGACATGATGTCCCAAATATCGATCATGATATAGATCTACATCAAATTCTACTAATACAACTGCCACAGAAAATAATATAATGTCTTTTCGTTTCTGATGATGAATGTATGCTGATAGCAGGCACTAAAATACAAGAAATTATAATAAAGTCAATGTAATAACTTTGTTGGAAAGACAACACCCACCATGATGATACACGGAAGAAGAGGCACTCGAAGCCGGAAATTGCGTCACAGTAAAGCTAGTTACCTCCCGTAACTTCAGTGATGCGAAGGGAATTAATCCTGTTAATGATCTGTAAGTCTGCTGCTGTTCTCAGAGAAGCAAACAAAAGTAGCCTAGATCTACACTCCGTTGCCGAAAGAGAAAATTCTCACTTCAGAAGAATTAAAAAAACAAAATACTGTCAAAAGTAATGGTCTTTTCTTGATTGTTACAGTCATATATGGTCATGTTATGGTCAGGTCAGAAACATCTGCTACTGGTAACATGTAATCCAGTACAACCTGTTCCATGAACTGGTACGCTAGCATGGTATCAGTGGGCGTGCACCTGTCGGTGCAAACGGCCAGGGCGGAGGAGGTTTCATCTAACCCAACGGCCACATGCTAGGGCACAATGTGACCCTCAGTATTTGAGTCCTTCATATTGGCCCCCGGTAGCGGTGTGGTCATAGGCTTGTTTGCCTAAATCACAGACGAAGAATTGAGCAAACTTCCCGGACGCAGCTTCGAAGCTGGCGGCAGCAGGCCAGTGGTTGATTGATAGGGCAGATGGCAATATACCGTCACTCTGGCCTGGATATCGTGACACAGAGCATCCACTAGTATTGGTGTTCTTTGGTTTGGGTCTTTCACCCTAGTCAGTTGGGACTGCGAGGCTGTGGAGTAGCCTACAGGCAGCCGGTCAGGCAATATGACTGTCCCTCTGGCATCCTCCTGCACCTGGATACATTTCCAGTCGTCTTGACCCTGTCTTGCCACTTGGATAAGTTGTGTCCAGGCGAGAGAGTGAGTCTGATGTTTGCGCAGCTCTTTCTCACTAAAAACAAATTCTTTGCGCCAGTCTTAACACTCACCTCGTCTTCTTTCATCTTTGTCTCGTCTTCTTTCCTCTCAAAATTCCAACGGCGATGGGCGAGTGCGGTGGCAGCAGGTTTGGATAGACTGGAAGCTGTTAGCACAGACCTACACGTTGGTGGCTGTGGGCTATGGTCGCTTCATCGTCGATTGAAGTGGAGGCGTGGGGAGGCAGCACCCACAGTAGCTGAGCAGCCTTATTTAAGGATAGCACTGCTCACCTCAACTGAGGAAGGGGCTAGAAAAGGTGCCCTGAAGAAAGCCCACTTCACATCACCCTGACTGGTATACCGCGACCAGTGGGGATCCCTTTTTGCGGTCCAAACAAAAAGAAATTCAGCTTACTCAGGCTAGGAGCCTGGAATATACGCACACTACAGGACAACTCAAACAACCCGGAAAGACGCACTGCACTTATTGCCATTGAGCTCAGCAGGTACAACCTGGACATAGTGGCACTCAGTGAAACCAGACTCCCTGATAGTGGCCAACTCAAAGAGCTCAGTGGTGGATACACCTGTCACGAGTGGAGTGAGCGATAGTTAATAATTACGGGGGGGAAAGGAGGAGAGTAAAATTAACGCACGTAGACAAGTAAGTTAAGCGTGCATGTTGTGAGTGGTGGGGGGTCTGAATGAGGTGAAAGCGCTGTATTACTATCACTGCAAGTTAGAAGGTCCTACTGAACGGACGCTAGTAAGAGCCCAGCGGGCGAACATAAGGGGAGCAGTCGGAAGACGGATGAGAGTGTTTTTTCCAGTGATGACTGGTAGGTAGAACGTTGATTGATAATTATGATTGATGTATTATATTATATTCGTCTATTACCATGATGTAAATAAGTATATGTGAGGAATGTGGAAGTCCTTGATATTGGATATAGCAATGTGCGCCATGAGCGATAGATGAAAGTGAGTTCATGGATTTGTAGCACGAGTGAGTATTGTGTACTACGATGGAGGTGTGTTACCGTAAGATATTTGGTGAGTGAAATGTGAACTATTGTGTGTACGCTTCATGAGTTGTAAGGAGAGGTGGAGTGAATAGAAGTGGTATGGTATTATACCAATGTAATGTTATTCTTGTAGGTGTCGAGGACGGGCCGCAGAGCCACCTCGATGAGCACAGGGGATAGGCCAGCATAGGGCCGGAGGCCACCCATAGGCCAGAAGTGAGGCTGTCGGTGCAGGACAGTAGAGGCACATAAAGTCTTGGCAGTCAGGCCACGGACAGGGACGTAGATATGAGCGTGAATGTGATAATGTACTATTGCCATGTTGATGGGCTATTGAAATGATAATGTACTATTGCCATGTTGATGGGCTATTGAAATGATAATGTGTTATTGCCCGGCTGAGGGGCTAGTGGAATGCTAAGGCGTATGACAATAGAAAGGTGATGTTGAGAGACTGCGGTGCCAGTGAATTATTAATGTGCTATTAAGACCCTGAGGGGAGAGGCTGAGGCCGAAGTGCCTTTAGGAAGTAACTACCGGGTTGTGGATCCGAGGAAGAGTGCATGTGAGAATAAGGCCGTTGTACGGCAGTTAATTTCAATAATATACTGTATGTAATTGCGCTATTATCTGTATAATTATGTTTAATAAATGTGTGAGTCTGATGGGTTGTTCTGTTAAGTGTTAAACTTGTTCGTTCGTGATTGTTGTCCTGTCATAACTTATTACATCTCCCAGTCTGGGATTTGTGACATTGGGGGCTCGTCCGTTGTGACTCGTCCATTTTCGTAATAGTTAGTTAGTAGGTATTTTTCAGTGGGCATTTGTTACTTTAGTTTTGTCCACGTAATACTTATCTTGTGGTAGGAATTTGTGCTGTCTTTGTTCGTGGGATGAATGGAAATTTCATGATGGTATGATTTATGTATATTTATGAATATGTATTGATGCATGTATTTTGATGAATATGTATTAATGTGTACTTAAATTTCTGTAGAGAGTGTGTGTGCCAGCCTGTAGAGGTCAAGCAGCCAGAGCTCCGATTAAGGGGAGGACTTAAACTCATAAGGCTGAAAGTTAAGTAAAACTGAAATTTTGTGCCCTGGATTGAGGGCTGTCTTTTCATCTGTCTTTTTCCCTGTTTTTGCTGTTTTTGTTGTCGTTATAGATTATACGGGCGGTGGCGCGGGTTTGCTGTGGTGAGCGTAGTTTATCCTCTTCGGGAGGTGGGCTAAACTTGGAACCGCGTTCATCACAGTGAACAGTTCTATAGGGACCTGTATTTTTGTTTAGATTGTGGCGTTCCATCTTCCTCGTTGTTTTAGGAAGACGTTTCTCTTGTCTCTCTCTGACCTATCTGTAGATACGTTCTTTTTTTTCACTCTGTTCTTGTTCGTACCTTGTAGTGTAATCGGCGTAGTTAGGTTGCATTTTTTTTTCCATTACATTTTCTTTTTTAGGTCTTTGTCCTAGTCTGGTTCGTTGTCCTTGATGTCCGTGTGGTCCTTCTTCTGAATTTCTTCATTCTTGTCTTTTCTATCCTCTTTTTGTTATTTAATAGTGCAATACATTTTATGAACGTAGAATTAGTTAGAGATAGTATGTTATAAAATGTTCTGTAGGTAATTTTCTGAATTGCATTTGAAAATAGCGGTTGTTATTGTAGTGACATAATTTCAGGTCTCTGGTCGTGTCGTTGGTGATCATACCGACAGGTTAGTCTTTATTATAAGTACATAGACAGTATATTGTATTGCAAATTGTATAACCATAAATCTGTGAAATGGCGGAACTCCAACAACTAATGAAGTTGGGTAAGGAACTTGGCCTGGAGGGAGAGGAGCTACGCGGCTGGATTAAAGAGCAGCAGGCAGAGGTGCGCGATGAGCGTGCTAAAGATAGAGAGCGAGAAAAAGACGCTCAAGAGCGGCAACAAGAAAGAGAGGCTAAGGCTCAGGAGCAGGAAAGGGAGTTAAAGTTAAGGGAGATAGAAGCTCAAGAACGGGAGATAAAGTTAAAGGAGATAGAGGCGCAAGTAAAGATCGCAGAATTGGAAATCAAAAAGAATGCGCCAACAGAAACAGTTGAGCGGCAGGTACACAATAAAGGTGGCGTTAGGATTAAGCTCCCTACATTCGACGACCGGAAGGACGACATAGACGCCTTCCTTTACAGGTTCGAACTGAACGCACAATTGCAATGGGGGGAAAATAAGGAATTGTGGTCCACGTACCTGGCGTCCTTATTGCAGGGGCGAGCGTTAACCTACTTTAAAGAGCTACAGCGCGAAGACGTGCAAGATTACGATAAGCTGAAGGCTTTGCTGCTTCGCCGATTTGCGCGTACCGAGGAATATTTCCGGGAGCAGTTTAGGCGAGCACGTGCGGATACCAGGGAGGACTTTGCTGCCTTCGTCGCGAGATTGACGGAATATTTCGCGAACTGGGCAGACTTGGCGCATGTTGGCGCGGATTTTACTAAATTAAAAGACCTAATGATCCGTGACCAGCTGTACGCGTCATGCCATAAAGATCTGGTGGCTTTCCTGAAAGAAAACGAACCCGCGACGGTGCAGGAGGCGTCTAAGTTGGCGGAAGCATACCGTACGGCACATCCGTCCAAACCAGTGGCGAGGGCGTACGTCCAAGATGCTGGGTACGTCGCCGTTGTCGAGGGGTCGCCGACAGGACATAAAGACAGGTCGCGTCAGCGTGGTGCCTATAGTGGGCAAGCCCAGGGGCAGCGTAGGGGCTATCACCAATCACCTGCATATGGATCCGGTAAGTTTGACCGAGCAGGAGGGCTAGGTCGCGGTAATGGCCGGGGGCGATTTGTGACCTTTGCCGATGACCGACGGCATAGGGACTTTAGTTCCGGTCGCGATGGGTCACGGGGACCCAGGCCTAGTGCAGCACAGGGAGCGGAGTGTTGGACTTGCGGACGCGTGGGTCACTTTTCACGCGAGTGTAGGGCCGCGAAGTGTTGGAACTGCGGAAGAGCAGATCACATCAGCGTGAATTGCCCTGCAGGTAGGATAGCGGCGAACGTGGACAGTAGCTCCAGTCCATGTTCCCCTAATAAATTTCATCATGCGGCTGCGTGTGTTACATCGGACAACGGAGGCGGACAGTATTCTAAGTGTCCCAGTTGTGAGAAGTTATTATCTTCCGGTGTTTTACCTTGTGGGAGAAAGATCCCCGTTATAAATTCATGTCATACAGGAGGTGGTCTTAGGGTTTATCCGGGGTTTGTTGGGGACGAACCGGTCTCGGTTTTACGAGATACATGATCTACCGTTGTGGGAGTGCATAGGGACTGCATTCGGGATTCACAGCTTACAGGTGAGACTGTCCCGTGCATCCAATTTTCAGGGGCCATTGAGAAATTACCCATGGCAAGAATAGGGATAGATACACCTTTCCTTAGCGGGGAAGTCGAAGCAGTCGTTGGTTGTTTTCCAGGCGCCCAGCTCATCATTGGGAATGTATCACGGGTAGTTTCCCCTTCCGAGGAGAACGTGCAGGCATGGTCTCAATCAAAAGGTATTGACTTTTGTGCCGCGGTCGAAACACGTCGACAGGTAGCTGATAAGGATAAGATTAGACCTTTGGCGACGCCAGCGGTCAACCTAGATATCACGCCAGAGCGCTTGGCGAGATTACAAAGGGAGGATCCATCATTAAGTCCATGTTTTCGGGAGGCGCGAAATGGAAAAACGAGAAATTATAAGAACGGGTCATCTGCCTTTGTAGTCCAGGGGGGCATTCTGTTCCGGAAGTATGTGACAGTGGCTTCGGTTCAGAAGCAGGTAGTGGTGCCGGTATCCTTGATTCCAACGGTATTGCGTCTGGCCCATGATGTTCCATTAGCGGATCATATGGGAAGTGCTAGAACCAAGCAAAGAGTTCTGGAAAATTTTCATTGGCCGTCAGTATACAGAGATGTACGGTTATATTGTAAGACGTGCAGTGCGTGCCAAAAGACGACGCATAAGGGTCGTACACCCCAGGCTCCTCTTCAGAATATTGCGGAAGAAGCGTCTAGTATCGCTTCAGCAAGAGCAAAGAACTATAAAGATAGAGGGTCCAAACTGAGAATTTTTAAGCCAGGAGACAAGGTCCTATTGTTATTACCTACGGACCATAATAAGTTATTGATGACATGGAAAGGTCCTTATGCTATTGAGCGAGTTGTTTCGAAGGTAGATTACGCTATCCACATTGATGGATCAGTAAAGGTTTTCCATGTTGATATGCTGCAGAGGTTTCATGAGAGACCAGAGTATCTGTATTCTCATACTGGTATTAAAGGACATACCTAATGTCGTGTCATTCTTTGACGATATAGCATGTCATACGTCGACATGGTCTGATCATATTCAGACACTAACAGTAATTTTTAAACGATTACGTCATTTTGGGTTAACTGCTAAACCCGCAAAGATGGATTTGGCATGTCCAGAGATAGTATTCTTAGGACATATTGTGGGTAGAGGTGTTCAGAGACCTGAAGTAACAAAAATTGACAAATTAGTAGGGTTGCAAATCCCAAAAACAAAGAAACAAATCAGAAGCTTAGTGGGAATTTTAAATTATTACAGAAGTTCATTCCAAATTTTTCCTCCTTGTCATCTTCTCTTACTGACCTTACTAAGAAGGGACAACCCGATAAGGTCCAGTGGACGTCTGAGTGTCAGACAGCATTTGATAATTTGGTGACAGCATTATCATCGTCACCCATTCTGATATTACCCGATTTTCGATCTAATTTTATCCTCAGAACGGATGCGTCGGACTCTGGTGTCGGCGCTTGTCTTCTACAGGAGAAGAACGAATGTCTCCATCCTGTATGTTATGTCAGTAGGAAGTTATTGCAGAGAGAAAGAAAATATTCTGTGATAGAGCGGGAGTGTCTTGCCATTGTGTGGTCCTTCCAGAAATTAGGACGTTATCTCATGGGACGAGAATTTTGTATCCAGACAGACCACAAGCCACTAACGTTTTTGTCGAAGAATCGTTCGTCCAGCCCACGCTTGTCTAGATGGGCATTGGCTTTGCAGCCGTATACCTTCGTTATTCAACCAATTCCAGGAACCAGCAATCATATCGCCGACTACCTTAGTCGAGCCTAGGGGAAGAGTTCAGGAGCTTATACATCGGAGGACAGGAACATTGACAGGATCTGTGTGAATGAGTCGACTTTAAAATATTGACAGTATAAATATGATATGAAGAATGGTTGATAGTTTGATTGGTTTTTGATTCTGTATTAGGTATTGTGTTTAGTTAGCTATTGATGATGTGATACATATATGCATAGTGCAGGGCATATTGATCCCCATATTTTCCCCTGATTCCGGTATTTTATGTGCTAGGGGCATTGGTAGGTCATTTTTATGTAGGTTGTGCTCACGCTCACTCGTTGACAGTCATCTTGATGCGATTTGAAATTAATTGCATTAATTTTTTTGGGGTGGGGGATGATGTCACGAGTGGAGTGAGCGATAGTTAATAATTACGGGGGGGGGGGGGTGAAGGAGGAGAGTAAAATTAACGCACGTAGACAAGTAAGTTAAGCGTGCATGTTGTGAGTGGTGGGGGGTCTGAATGAGGCGAAAGCGCTGTATTACTATCACTGCAAGTTAGAAGGTCCTACTGAACGGACGCTAGTAAGAGCCCAGCGGGCGAACATAAGGGGAGCAGTCGGAAGACGGATGAGAGTGTTTTTTCCAGTGATGACTGGTAGGTAGAACGTTGATTGATAATTATGATTGATGTATTATATTATATTCGTCTATTACCATGATGTAAATAAGTATATGTGAGGAATGTGGAAGTCCTTGATATTGGATATAGCAATGTGCGCCATGAGCGATAGATGAAAGTGAGTTCATGGATTTGTAGCACGAGTGAGTATTGTGTACTACGATGGAGGTGTGTTACCGTAAGATATTTGGTGAGTGAAATGTGAACTATTGTGTGTACGCTTCATGAGTTGTAAGGAGAGGTGGAGTGAATAGAAGTGGTATGGTATTATACCAATGTAATGTTATTCTTGTAGGTGTCGGGGACGGGCCGCAGAGCCACCTCGATGAGCACAGGGGATAGGCCAGCATAGGGCCGGAGGCCACCCATAGGCCAGAAGTGAGGCTGTCGGTGCAGGACAGTAGAGTCACATAAAGTCTTGGCAGTCAGGCCACGGACAGGGACGTAGATATGAGCGTGAATGTGATAATGTACTATTGCCATGTTGATGGGCTATTGAAATGATAATGTACTATTGCCATGTTGATGGGCTATTGAAATGATAATGTGTTATTGCCCGGCTGAGGGGCTAGTGGAATGCTAAGGCGTATGACAATAGGAAGGTGATGTTGAGAGAACATAGGCGATGTGTGGTGCCGAGTGTGGAACTGACCACAGACTCATTGTTTGCAAGCTCAGACTAACATTGAGGCGCAATAGACGCCCTCAAGGGAAAGCGCCACCTAAACGCCTAAATGTTTCAAAACTCTGCTCAGCTGAGAAACAGAGCGAGCTCTCCTCAGAACTCTCCTCAGAATTGGATTGCGTGACTTTTGACCCTGAGAACATTGAACAGAGCTGGACTGACCTAAATACGACTGTACACTCTTGCGCCAGCAGCACAGTTGGTTTTCCTGTCCGCAAGCACCAGGACTGGTTCAATGATAATGATAATGAAATCAAAGTGCTCATCAAAGAAAAAAATAGTCTCATCCAAGCTCACTGCATTGACCCCTCTTCCACAGCAAAAGCTGATGCACTGCGTGCATGTAAGGGTGTACTCCAGAAGAAGCTGAGGAAAATGAAAAATGACTGGCTTGAAGAGCGAGTAAGAGAAACTCAGAAATATGCCGACACAAACAACACTAGAAAGTTCTTTGAGAGCCTCCGAGCTGTGTTTGGACCATCCCGCTCTGGCACTACGCCACTTCTTGCGTCAGATGGTTCAACACGCATTGTTGAATTGAATGCCATAATTCAGCGTTGGGCAGAACATTTCGGAGGTGTGCTAAATCGGCCATCAAATATAAATACTGAGTCCATTGACCGCCTCCCTCAGGCTCCTATAAATGCAGCTCTTGCCAAGCCATTCACAGCAAATGAGACCCGAACTGCCACAAATCAGATGTCCTTTAACAAATCACCAGGCGTGGATTCAATTCCTGCTGAGGTGTATGCCTTCGGTGGAGAAAAGCTTATTGAAAGGCTGACCGAGTTGTTCAATCATATGTTGAAAGCAGGGAAGCTGCCACAGGACTTCAAAGATGCTTCAATCATCCATCTGTACAAAAACAAAGGGGACAGCCAAGTCTGTGACAACCATCGGGGAATCTCTCTACTTTCAATTGCTGGCAAAATATTGGCAAGAATGCTTCTGAATCGCCTTCTTGATCACCTCTCGTCAAATGACTTGCTTCCCGAGAGCCAATGTGGCTTTTGTAAAGAGAGGGGAACGGCGGATATGATCTTTGCTGCCAGACAGATTCAGGAAAAATGCATGGAACAATATAAAGCGCTGTATGTCACATTTGTTGACCTCACAAAAGCATTTGACACAGTGTGTCGTGAAGGCCTCTGGAAAATCTTCGCGAAGTTTAGGTGTCCACCCGAATTCATCACAATAGTCGCCAGTTTCATGATGGCATGCAAGCTGCAGTCAAAAGTAACGGCAGTGTTTCAGAGCCCTTTGCTGTCACAAATGGGGTAAAACAGGGTTGTGTCTTAGCCCCAACTCTGTTCAGCATCATGTTCTCTGCAATGCTACAAGAAGCCTTTAGCTCTCCTCCTCAAGGGGTAAGCATCAGGTACCGAACTGATGGCAGTCTATTCAACGTCAGGAGACTTCAGGCAAAAACCAAAACCAAAAGTACTCAAGTCTGTGACCTACTATTTGCTGATGATTGTGCACTTCTGGCACACGATGAGGATAGCATGCAAAACTGTGTTGATAAGTTCTCTAGTGCCTGTGACAACTTTGGCCTCACAATAAGCACAAAGAAGACGGAAGTGCTCCATCAGCCTACTCCAGACGACAAGTATCCTGTGACCCCAAATATCAAAGTCCATGACAGTCTTCTGAAGGTGTCCGAGAACTTCACCTATCTTGGCAGTACACTGTCTTCCACGGCTCGTGTTGATACTGAAATTCCCTCAAGAATCAGCAAAGCCAGCTCTGCATTTGGCAGGCTTCGAAAGAGAGTGTGGGATGTTGCCGGCATTCGCACAGACACTAAGCTGAAAGTGTACAATGCTGTGGTCCTTCCCACCCTACTCTATGGGGCTGAAACCTGGACAGTGTACCAATCGCATGCCAGAAAACTAAATCACTTTCATCTGGCCTGCCTTAGAAAGATCCTAAAGATCAAATGGCAGGATAAAATTCCAGACACTGAGGTCCTCAATCGTGCCAAGGAATTGAGGATCTTCTGCCACCTGAAAAAAATTCAGCTACGTTGGGCAGGACATGTTGTCAGAATGCCCGACTCCAGACTCCCTAAGCAAATCTTCTTCTCTGAGCTCTCCAATGGAACGAGGAATGTTGGGGCCCCAAAGAGACGTTACAAAGACACTCTCAAGCAATCACTGAAGGCCTTTGCCATTGATGTGAGTGAGTGGGAAAAGCTCTCGCTTGATCGTGCAAATTGGAGGGCGGCCCTTACCAGAGGCAGCAAAGCATGGGAAGCTGACAGAGTCCAGCAGGCTATCAAAAAAAGAGAACGGCGCAAGAAAAGGCCCAGTGGTACTGAACCAACGGAGCACTCTTGTCACTTATGCGGGAGGGTCTTCAGGGCAAAAATAGGACTTATCAGTCACATGAGAAGCCATAAGTCATGAAAGAACATGTGTCCTTGACTTCTCTTTATTGTCCATGTGTTGAAATTCTCAACAATTTCTGTTCTTTATTCCTCTGGTGTTGTTAAGGTCATTGTCACAAATCCCAGACTGGGAGATGTAATAGTTTATGACAGGACGACAATCCCGAACAAACGAGTTTAACACTTAACAAAACAACCCATCAGACTCACACATTTATTAAACATAAGTATACATATAATAGCGCAATTACATACATTATATTATTGAAATGACTGCCGTACAACGGCCTTATTCTCACACACACGCTCCCTCGGATCCACAATCCGGTAGTTACTCCTAAAGGCACTTCGGCCTCAGCCTCTCCCCTCAGGGTCTTAATAGCACATTAATAATTTACTGGCACCGCAGTCTCTCAATATCCCCTCCCTATTGTCATACACCTTAGCACTCCCCTAGCACCTCAGCAGGGCAATAACACGTTATTATTTCCATAGCCATCAACATGGCAACAACATAGTATCAGTTCACTAGCCTATCAACATGGCAACAATATAGTATCTCATTCACTCTCATATCTACGTCCCTGTCCGTGGCCTGACTGCCACGACTTTATGTGCCTCTACTGTCCTGTACTGACAGCCTCACTTCTGGCCTATGTGTGGCCTCCGGCCCTAGGCTGGCCTATCCCTTGTGCTCATCGAGGGGGCTCTTCGGCCCGTCCCCGACACCTACAAGAATAACATTACATTGGTATAATACCCTACCATTTCTATTCACTCCACCTCTCCTTACAATCCATGAAGCGTACACACACTAGTTCACCTTTCACTCACCACACCTCTTACGGTAATACACCTCCATCGGCGTACACACTACTCACTCGCGCTACAAATCCATGAACTCACTTTCATCCATCGCTCATGGCGCACATTGCTACATCCAATATCAAGGACTTCCACATTCCTCACATATACTTATTTACATCATGGTAATAGACGAATATAATATAATACATCAATCATAATAATCAATCAACGTTCTACATACCAGTCATTACTGGAACAACACTCATCCGTCTCCCGACTGCTTTCACTTATGTCCGCCCGCTGGGCTCTTATTCACAGGTCCGCTCCGTCGGACCTTCTAACTTGCAGTGATAGTTATACAGCGCTTTCGCCTCATTCAGACCCCCCCCCCCCCACTACTCACAACAGCACGCTTAACTTGCTGTCTACTGTGAGTCCTTCTTACTCTACACCCGCTCTGTAGCAATCCCCTTAATTGCACTCACTCCACTCGTGACATCATCCCCCACCCCAAAAAAATTAATGCAATTAATTTCAAATCGCATCAAGATGACTGTCAACGAGTGAGCGTGAGCAATACGTACACTAAAAAAAAATGACCTAGCAGTTCCCCTAGTATATAAAGTACCGGAATCGGGGGAAAACATGGGGATCAATATGGTCTGCAATATGCATATATGTGTCACATCATCAATAGCTAACTAAACACCATACTTAATACAGAATCAAAAGCCAATCAACCTATCAACCATTCTTCATATCATATTTATAATGTCAATATTTTAAAGTCGACTTATTCACACAGATCCTGTCAATGTTCCTGTCCTCCGATGTATAAGCTCCTGAAATCTTCCCCTAGGCTCGACTAAGGTAGTCGGCGATATGATTGCTGGTTCCTGGAATTGGTTGAATAACGAAGGTATACGGCTGCAAAGCCAATGCCCATCTAGACAAGCGTGGGCTGGACGAACGATTCTTCGACAAAAATGTCAGTGGCTTGTGGTCTGTCTGGATACAAAATTCTCGTCCCATGAGATAACGTCCCAATTTCTGGACGGACCACACAATGGCAAGACACTCACGCTCTATCACAGAATACTTTCTTTCTCTCTGCAATAACTTCCTACTGACATAACATACAGGATGGAGACATTCGTTCTTCTCCTGTAGAAGACAAGCGCCGACACCAGAGTCCGACGCATCCGTTCTGAGGATAAAATTAGATCGAAAATCGGGTAATATCAGAATGGGTGACGATGATAATGCTGTCACCAAATTATCAAATGCTGTCTGACATTCAGACGTCCACTGGACCTTATCGGGTTGTCCCTTCTTAGTAAGGTCAGTAAGAGAAGATGACAAGGAGGAAAAATTTGGAATGAACTTTCTGTAATAATTTAAAATACCCACTAAGCTTCTGACTTGTTTCTTTGTTTTTGGGATTTGCAACCCTACTAACTTGTCAATTTTTGTTACTTCAGGTCTCTGAACACCTCTACCCACGATATGTCCTAAGAATACTATCTCTGGACATGCCAAATCCATCTTTGCGGGTATAGCAGTTAGCCCAAACTGGCGTAATCGTTTAAAAATTACTGTTAGTGTCTGAATATGATCAGACCATGTCGACGTATGACATGCTATATCGTCAAAGAATGACACGACATTAGGTATGTCCTTCAACACTAGTCTCATTAATCGTGCAAACGTCGCTGGCGCGTTTACCAACCCAAATGGCATGACCTTAAATTGGAATAATCCAATGGGCGTTTGGAACGCCGTGTATTGTTTAGACTCCTCAGTAAGCGGGATTTCCCAATACCCTTTCGTCAAATCTATCTTGGAAAACCACGTGGACCCGGCCAATGAAGCTATTAATTCCTCCTGAAACGGGATAGGCTCCCTATCGCCTACCGTAATAGTGTTCAATCTTCGAAAATCAATACAGAACCGCACCGATCCATCAAGTTTTTTCACGAGGACGATGGGTGATGAATACGGCGATGTTGATGGTTCTATCACATCTAACTTCAACATCGACTCAACTTCCTTTATAACTCTATCTCTCGAAGAAAAAGGCAACGGATACGGTCTAAGAAATACTGGCTTATCCGAAGTCAACTTTATTTGGTGCTGGATCACCGTAGTGCGACCCGGCAAATCCGTAACAACATCCGGAAATGACGCTAACAGGGTCTCAAGTTCCCTACTCCTTGAACTGGCAAGGTCAGGGTTAATGTTAACGTCCCTGTAACCTTGTGTCGGAGTTAACTCCGGCAATTGAATTTGTAACTCTTCCTGCGCCTCGGTGTCGCTTACGTCACAGTCCAACTGGTCTACGACCCCCGTACAAGCAATAGAGAAGACAGTCTCCTCTGGTCTTGTCTGTGCACACAGATACTGTGGTCTCTCATAAAATCTCTGTAGCATGTTAACATGGAAAACCTTACTCGCTCCATCAATGTGGATAGCGTAATCTACCTTTGAAACAACTCGCTCAATAACATAAGGGCCTTTCCATGTCATCAATAACTTATTATGGTCCGTAGGTAACAACAACAGAACCTTGTCTCCTGGCTTAAAAATTCTCAGTTTGGAACCTCTATCTTTATAGTCTTTTGCTCTTTTCGAAGCGATACTAGACGCTTCTTCTGCTATAGTGCGCGCTGAAGATAGTCTTTCTCTTAAATCAACAAGGTACTGAAACACCGAAATCTGCTCATCGTCTCCCGATGATGGCGACGTCATCATGTCCCGAAGAACATCAGTTGGGCCCCTAGGACTACGACCGTACATCATTTCGAACGGCGAGAATCCCGTTGACTCCTGCCGTACCTCTCTGTACGCGAATAACACTGCAGGGATATGTCTATCCCAATCTTTAGGGCGATCAGCAGCTACCTTACGCAGCATCGACTTTAACGTCGAGTTCAATCTCTCGCACATGCCATTAGCCTGCGGATGATAAGGGGTGGTAGTGATGGGTTGTATGCTGAATAAGCGGAACAATTCCATCATCATCTGCGACGTAAATTGCGCGCCCCTATCAGACAGAATTTGCTCTGGTATTCCTACCCTAGCGAAAATTGCAACAACGCTTCCGCGACTGCCTCCGACGTTATGGTCCGCAGAGGAACCGCCTCTGGCCATCTCGTAGCATTACATATGACCGTTAAGAAAAATCGATTCCCCCTATCGGTCGCTGGGTGAATGGGGCCAACAAGGTCTATCGAGACCTTTTTAAACGGTTCCGAGACCGTGGGGATCTTCTGAAGAGGAGCCTGGGGTGTACGACCCTTATGCGTCGTCTTTTGGCACGCACTGCACGTCTTACAATAGACTTGCACATCTCTGTGGATCGATGGCCAGTAAAAATTTTTAAGAACCCTTTCTTTGGTTCTAGCTATCCCCATATGACCCGCTAATGGGACATCATGTGCCAAGTGCAATACTGTTGCGATCAGCAACGCTGGCACAACGACCTGCTTTAAAATTGAGGACACCGTTACATACTTACGGAACAGAATGCCCGCCTGAACAATAAAGGAGGACGACCCGTTCTTATATCTCCTCGTTTTCTCGGTTCGCGCTTCCCCAAAGCATGGGTTTAATGATGGGTCCTCCCTTTGTAATTTCGCCAAGCGCTCTGGCGTGATATCTAGGTTGACCGCTGGCGTGGCCAAAGGTCTAATGTTATCTTTATCAGCTACCCGTCGACGTGTTTCGACCGCGGCGCAAAAGTCAATACCTTTTGATTGCGACCATGCTTGCACGTTCTCATCGGAAGGGGAAACCACCCGTGATACATTCCCAATGATGAGCTGGGCGCCTGGAAAACAACCAACGACTGCTTCGACTTCCCCGCTAAGGAAAGGTGTATCTATCATTATTCTTGCCATGGGTAATTTCTCAATGGCCCCCGAAAATTGGATGCACGGGACAGTCTCACCTGTAAGCTGTGAATCCCGAATGCAATCCCTATGCACTCCCACAACGGTAGATCCTGTATCTCGTAAAACCGAGACCGGTTCGTCCCCAACAAACCCCGGATAAACCCTAAGACCACCTCCTGTATGACATGAATTTATAACGGGGATCTTTCTCCCACAAGGTAAAACACCGGAAGATAATAACTTCTCACAACTGGGACACTTAGAATACTGTCCGCCTCCGTTGTCCGATGTAACACACGCAGCCGCATGATGAAATTTATTTGGGGAACATGGACTGGAGCTACTGTCCACGTTCGCCGCTATCCTACCTGCAGGGCAATTCACGCTGATGTGATCTGCTCTTCCGCAGTTCCAACACTTCGCGGCCCTACACTCGCGCGAAAAGTGACCCACGCGTCCGCAAGTCCAACACTCCGCTCCCTGTGCTGCCCTAGGCCTGGGTCCCCGTGACCCCTCGCGACCGGAACTAGAGTCCCTATGCCGTCGGTCATCGGCAAAGGTCACAACTCGCCCCCGGCCATTACCGCGACCTAGCCCTCCTGCTCGGTCAAACTTACCGGATCCATATGCCGGTGATTGGTGATAGCCCCTATGCTGCCCCTGGGCTTGCCCACTATAGGCACCACGCTGACGCGACCTGTCCCTAAGTCCTGCCGGCGACCCCTCGACAACGGCGACGTACCCAGCATCTTGGACGTACGCCCTGGCGACTGGTTTGGACGGATGTGCCGTACGGTATGCTTCCGCCAACTTAGACGCCTCCTGCACCGTCGCGGGTTCGTTCTCTTTCAGGAAAGCCACCAGATCTTTGTGGCACGACGCGTACAGCTGGTCACGGATCATTAAGTCTTTCAGTTTAGCAAAATCCGTGCCCACATGCGCCAAGTCTACCCAGTTCGCGAAATACTCCGTCAATCTCGCGACGAAGGCAGCAAAGTCCTCCCTGGTATCTGCACGTGCTCGCCTAAACTGCTCCCGGAAATATTCCTCGGTACGCGCAAATCGGCGAAGCAGCAAAGCCTTCAGCTTATCGTAATCTTGCACGTCTTCGCGCTGTAGCTCTTTAAAGTAGGTTAACGCTCGTCCCTGCAATAGCGATGCCAGGTACGTGGCCCATAATTCCTTATTTTCCCCCCATTGCAATTGTGCGTTCAATTCGAACCTGTAAAGGAAGGCGTCTATGTCGTCCTTCCGGTCGTCGAACGTAGGGAGCTTAATCCTAACACCACCTTTATTGTGTACCTGCCGCTCAACTGCTTCTGTTGGCGCATTCTTTTTGATTTCCAACTCCGCGATTCTTATTCGCGCCTCTCTCTCATGCTGCTTATCTTCTAACTCCTTTAACTTAAACTCCCTTTCCTGCTCCTTATCTTGTCCCTCCTGTTGCTGAGCTTCTAACTCCTTTAACTTAAGCTCTCTTTCCTCTTCTCTCTGTCGCTCTTGAGCCTCTTTTTCTCGCTCTCTATCCTTAGCACGCTCATCGCGCATTTCTGCCTGCTGTTCTTTAATCCAGCCGCGTAGCTCTTCTCCCTCCAGGCCAAGTTCCTTACCCAACTTCATTAGTTGTTGGAGTTCCGCCATTTCACCGATTTATGGTTATGGTATCTATTATAAGACGACCAACCTGTCGGTATGATCACTAACGATACGACCAGAGACCTGAGATCACAACAGATATAACAATACCCAGTTGTCTCAAATACAATTCAGAAATTTACCTTTACAGCACAACTAATTCTATATCTATAAAATGTATAGCACTATTAATTATAAAAGAAAATAGAAACGACAAGAATGAAGAAATACAGTAGAAGGACCACAAGTACGTCAAGGACAACGAACCAGACTAGGACAAAGACCTAAAAAAGAAAATATAATGGAAAAAAGAATGCAACCTAACTACGCCGATTACACAACAAGGTACGAACAAGAACAGAGTCTGAAAAAAAAGAACGTATCTATAGATAGGTAGAAAGAGGGACAAGAGAATACGTCTTCCTGCGGAACAGAGAAGATATCGACGCTACAACTAAACAATATTACAGGTCCCTACAGAACTGTTCACTGTGATGAACGAAGTTCCAAAGTTTACCACACCTTTTTAAAAGGATAAACTAAGTTCAACACAGCAAACCCGCGCCACCGCCCATATAATCAATTACAACGAAAACAGAAAAACAGCGGAAAAAGACAGAAGAAAAGACAGCCCTCAATCCAGGGTACAAAATTTCAGAATTTCACTTAACTTTCACCCTTGATCTAAATTTCTCCCGTTTTCTCGGAGCTCTGGCTGCTTGACCTCTACAGGCTGGCACGCACACACTCTGGAAAGTTTAAATACACATTAATACCTATTCATAGCAATACATGCATCAATACATATTATTATTCATAAACATACATAAATCATATCATCATGAAATTTCCATTCATCCCACGAACAAAGACAACAGCACGAATTCCTAGCACAACAGAAAAAGAACTAAATATAACGAATACACAATGTCAAAATGACCACAGGTAAACAGGACGAGCCCCCAGTGTCACAACGGACGAGCCCCCAGTGTCACAACGGACGAGCCCCCAGTGTCACAAATCCCAGACTGGGAGATGTAATAGTTTATGACAGGACGACAATCCCGAACAAACGAGTTTAACACTTAACAAAACAACCCATCAGACTCACACATTTATTAAACATAAGTATACATATAATAGCGCAATTACATACATTATATTATTGAAATGACTGCCGTACAACGGCCTTATTCTCACACACACGCTCCCTCGGATCCACAATCCGGTAGTTACTCCTAAAGGCACTTCGGCCTCAGCCTCTCCCCTCAGGGTCTTAATAGCACATTAATAATTTACTGGCACCGCAGTCTCTCAATATCCCCTCCCTATTGTCATACACCTTAGCACTCCCCTAGCACCTCAGCAGGGCAATAACACGTTATTATTTCCATAGCCATCAACATGGCAACAACATAGTATCAGTTCACTAGCCTATCAACATGGCAACAATATAGTATCTCATTCACTCTCATATCTACGTCCCTGTCCGTGGCCTGACTGCCACGACTTTATGTGCCTCTACTGTCCTGTACTGACAGCCTCACTTCTGGCCTATGTGTGGCCTCCGGCCCTAGGCTGGCCTATCCCTTGTGCTCATCGAGGGGGCTCTTCGGCCCGTCCCCGACACCTACAAGAATAACATTACATTGGTATAATACCCTACCATTTCTATTCACTCCACCTCTCCTTACAATCCATGAAGCGTACACACACTAGTTCACCTTTCACTCACCACACCTCTTACGGTAATACACCTCCATCGGCGTACACACTACTCACTCGCGCTACAAATCCATGAACTCACTTTCATCCATCGCTCATGGCGCACATTGCTACATCCAATATCAAGGACTTCCACATTCCTCACATATACTTATTTACATCATGGTAATAGACGAATATAATATAATACATCAATCATAATAATCAATCAACGTTCTACATACCAGTCATTACTGGAACAACACTCATCCGTCTCCCGACTGCTTTCACTTATGTCCGCCCGCTGGGCTCTTATTCACAGGTCCGCTCCGTCGGACCTTCTAACTTGCAGTGATAGTTATACAGCGCTTTCGCCTCATTCAGACCCCCCCCCCCCACTACTCACAACAGCACGCTTAACTTGCTGTCTACTGTGAGTCCTTCTTACTCTACACCCGCTCTGTAGCAATCCCCTTAATTGCACTCACTCCACTCGTGACAGTCATCATCATACCTGATGGACGAACTATTATTATTATTATTATTACAGTCATATAGTTTATTTGTTTGTCAGTTGTAAAGTCAAAATATGGTAAAAAGAAAAAGGTGTACGTTACAAAGCCTCGCGGAGAAACGGTATAGTAGGGCGTGGTGGAGAAGGAAAGGGAGACAAAATTAAGCTTAGGGTCTGTCAAGAATAGATTTAATTCATAAATGTTTCCACTGACTAAATTTTTGTGAGAGAGCAGTGAGTAATTTTTACAAACGTAATTATTGTGCGAGCCAGCATAACTTGGTCTCGTAAACAAGTTGTTTTGAACAGTTTTTTTTATAATAGATAGACAGAAGATGTGGGGAAGGATAGACGGACAGCGTAGGTGTGCATGGCTGAACACTTTTTATATCTCGTGTTTTGAACTAGGTTTAGTAGAGAGGGAAGGGGTGAGTAGGAATTAAATGTTATTGAGACGTCTGTTGACGTACAGAAAATACCGTGATCCAGAGTAAAAGCTCGGGGTTTTGAACATGTTAAGAATTTATTGCTATAAAATTACATTTTATTGTCTTGGGTGATTCGACCTTTGATGTCGACCCAAGGTCGTTGCGTAGGGCTGTTACTTAAAATAACTCAGTTCGGCAGCTGAGCTAGAAGTGGTTGCACCAATCACAATCCAGGAATTAGACGGTAAGCTGCAGATGCAGACCAGTATTTAAGGCCATACAGAACTTAGTTCTGGGCCACATGTAGACAATCCATTTACGAGGTGGTCGGCGATAGTCCTCAGCCAGATGAGAGACATAGAGACGCAGTTGAGCAGTCCATTGTGAAGGAGCCTGATTTAAAGCTCCAGAGCCTAAGCTACTTGGTTTGATATAAACCCACAGCGTTTACATCCAGCGCTCTCACTCCCAGTGAGGGCCGCATGGTGAGAGTCCATACTAATTTGTAATGATGAAAGTGAACCGTTCTACTTACTTTTGAAGACAGTTTCAGAGCTACCGCCAGACAACGCATGGTTGTACAAGCATTCTCCATGGCGTGTCTAGAGGAAATGTCCATATCATAACATGTCTCATTGAATTAATAGAATTTAAACTGTTATATCCGTCGCCACGTGCGCGGATTCTTTTTGCCATATAACTCATATGACCTGCAAGTAGTTAGATTGAATACGTTAGTCTTTATAAAAGCTGTAGTTCCATTAGTTAGATTCAGTTGCCTTTGAATTGATATTTATATTTATAATTATATTTGTTACATTAATTCCTGTAATTAAACTGCCCTACAGTTCTGCTAAAATTGAAAGCAATTGATTTATTTAGTTTTTAGAGTGCAAGTATTTATTTTTGTGTGTTCGTCGATTGTGGGAGCGGACCTCGAAAGAGTGTCAGTCGAAATATCCCCATGTAACCCACATCGCGACAGGGTCAGCAGACCTTCTTCAGGAAAAAATTGTAATATTTTGTTGCTCAGTTGGTGTTCTTGTCTCCTTGTGCCCTATTATTTATTTATGGATTGATTTTTTTAATTTTTTTTTACATTTTCTTTAGCGGAACTGTTTTACAGTTTTAATTCAATAGATTATGTAACTATAGGTTCAAATTGCTGTGTCTGTAGGCTTATTAGTATTATGATAACCTTGTGGACGACAGAGGTTTGATCACCTGACTCATTTGTCTGTTTCTTTGCTTAGGCTACTTTGCTTTGATAGCCTACCACTTCACCTAGAGCGACTGATATATGAATTAAGCTTATTCAGATCTTCATTTCAAATAAATGATCGTATACAGTATACAAGGTTGTAGAATCTTCGGTTGGATCTTCAGTTCAGCCCTCAGGATAACCACTAAAGAAACTATAGTTGGGGGAGATCTTTCTTTACAGAAGTGCTCGGGCTGTGGCATTAAGTTGTGGATAGACCGAAGGTATGCTGCATGTGTGGAGTGATAGAGTATTACCCTTACTTTCTTTAACGGCTTAACACATTAATCTTTATGCAACAGATGCATACGATTATTTATTTTATTAATCCCAAGTTATTATTTATTATTTATTTTATTTTCTGTATTTCAGATATATCTTCATAATTATCATTGAGTCATGCACGCAATGGGTATGGTCCGAACCATATCCAAATCTGAGACACCCCCACCCCCCCCCCTCCCGAAAAAAATCTTTAAAAAAAATTGAAATAGAACCTATCATTATTACACTTATTCTTCTGTTGTAGGTGCCAGATATCCCCCCCCCCACACCCCCCCCAAAACACCACCACCACACACACACACACGTATAGATATCTTTGAGCAATCACACTTCGTCTTTTTCACAATTCATTTTCTCCAGAATTGGACCAGAAATAACATTATCAAGAATAAAGGAAGGTTTCCAGATCTGACACGGTCAGTGTTACAAGGACAGTCAAGGGGTATTCACTTCAGATCATGAAACATTCACTGCACTTAACCCAGTAGAAAACATCACATTACAGGGATGGTAAACGTACCATATTCACATGACCGGGAATGTCCTGAAACTTTCTGAAAGTGCTCGAGAAATGAGTCAGAGCAGCAAATTTCCCCCCACAGCTATACATCCCCTTTACATAAGACTTGCACGTTTATAAATAGATTTGCTTTAGTTAAGGCAGTAGAGCCTACTGGTACTGAACTTTAAGCCCAGATGCGGATGTGAATTCAAAAGATTTGAGGGCTGTGCATAAGCGTTCAAGAAGAATAGCCTACGAAGTTTGTCGCTGTAGTTGACACGGCGGCTGCTGATTGACAACCCCTTATAAGTGTCGTCGTCGAGGTTGCTGAAGCACAGATGACAGCAGGCATGGGTGCGGTAAGTACTACGATGTTTCTCTAGGCTACACATTTACATTTCGTTTTGTGTGTACTGTTTTATATACCAGTTTTAAGTAATTCAATTTGTGGGGCTGACCGAGTTACAAAAACCTGAACTGTAAATTTGATGGTGGTAAAATTTCCAGCAGGATAAGTAGAGCATTATTTTTCTATTCTTCCTTTCTTCAATCTATAAGCCTTCTCTTCTTCATCATTATCTTCAATAATTTATCATTATCGCCATGGCCATCTCGGTCTTTCATAGTTGCAATAGAATATTAGTTATTACTTAATTCATCCTCAATACGCTTTACCATTATAGGCCCTACTATCATCGTCGTCATCATCATCTTTGTCGTTATCCTCAATACCATCGTCTGTAGTCATGGAAATTATTGACAAAACAAAGCTCTGGACAACACATGAAAAGAGTTTGAGAAATATTCACTCAGATATTTTTGCTCAAACTACAGTGATTGGTGTATCTGACAAGAATTCCGCATGTGGAATATAAACTCAGTGGACACATGATATCATTGACGGAGTGGCTGTATGGGCTCTGTCGTAACAAATACAGAGATGACATTGAATTTAACTACCGGGTATTGTTCAAGTATTTACATCTCACCTTTTATTCTTTCCTTTCTTTAACTAAAGTACCGGGTAGTTCTAGTGTTTCCTTGCCTTCTTTTCCTCATCATGTGAGTTTTATCTCATAATAATAATATGAACAATAATAATAATACACAGCATTTATATAGCGCTTCATCCCGTTAACAACCAGCTCTCAGCGCTTTGCAACATTTATATATCATATAAATCACACACACAATACACATACACAGGCATACTTAACACTTAGGAGAAAAACAACAAAAAAACTTCCCTTGTCAATCATTTGTATTAATTTATTCAAATTTTGCACTGATCCCGCAGCGATTGCCAGCAGATATTGATGCTGACTCAGTAGAAAGACAGTAAGAACTGCATGCTGTAGGCTACCGTACACTTTCTCATTCTGAAGATTAAAAAGTGGTTGTCTGGCACTTGGTAGTGAAAGTGAAAGTATTTTAATTGTTATAGCATTTATAGCACATCACAAGCACATCTTTTGTCTGTGCGTAGTGTCATCAAATCGGAGTACTTAACCAATCCCGCCACTGTACCAGAGGGGAGGGCTGTGTATGTATGTGTGTGCGTGTGTATATGTGTGTCGGGGAAGGGGGGGGGGGAGATAGGCTGTCCAAAGTCAGGGACCTTGTAATCAGTTAGTAGAATGAAGTTCGCTGTTGTCGAAGATGGGGAAAAAAAAGGGTGAGGGAGGTATGAGAAATGTGCAACCAAAGCTCCTGTGTCGGCTGTCTGGGCTGAATCAGGGGGATCTGTCTTCATTGGGTCTCAAAAAAAAAAAAACAACTGAAATGATCTAGATCGTTGGCCTACATTCCCCGACTGTGTTTTGTGGATCAAGCCGTCATGCCTGACCTATGTGTCATAACGTTGTCAAGCTGTGCTGACGAATGTCATCTTTACTCTCATTTTCCACTGATCGAGAACATCCAATTTATGATATTAAGGCCTCACAATAATTATACATCCGATCACTAATTGTCGTAGATGCTGCAGAAGTTATGAAGTTGTGAAAATAATTGAGTAAACGCGTGAGTGGAAACATAGGGACCCAGATTATGACAATGTGGCGGCGACAACAGACAATGGCCCTCACAACTTTTTGCCATCCTACCATTTAAAAAAAAAAAGCTGTCTTAGAATGTTCATATTTTATCACACTTGGAGCCATGCATGTGTTCTTTCAGAAGTTATCACTGGCAGTGGAAGATAACCTTACCCAGATCATCGATTTGGTAGGCCTACGAGTTGCTTAATGTACGTAATTATATCACAATACAGTATCACAACAACGCTCAAATTTGATTGTCTGAGAATGTGGACTGGAGGACAATTATAATTGCTACAACATTACTGGTATGGGGCACTTAGGTTGTCTTATTTATTTTCATCAGCTTCCGTTTGTTATGAGATATCACCCCCCCCCCCCACCCCGTTTGCTTATCTTGATAGCTTCTAGTGGCCACGCCCCCGAACCAGGTAAAGTTAACATACTGACCAAAGTTTCATTTAACGTAGGCTAACAAGTGTGTGATAGATGATGAGCCAACAGTCACATGACACGCCAATATGACCATATTTGGGTTAAGTAAACCAGTCAAACAGCCACTTCATACTGCATGCCCTTTTTGTTTAAGCATCGTGACGTCATCGTGTATGAACTGATTTGACCTACAATGCACTTCACTTTCATACCTAATTGTGCCGTTTCTTCCTTGTATTCAGCCACAGCTTTTGAAACTCTCTCTCTCTCTCTCTCTCTGCCCTTTTCTCGCGCTGTCTCTTCTCTTTTTCCTCTCTCTCTTTCTCTCCCCCCCCCCCGTCTCTTGCTGCCTCCTTTTCTCTCTCTCCCTCATTCTCTTTCTCCTTCTACCCCTCCCTCTTTTTTCTCTCTCTCCCTCTCTCTTCACACTCTCTCTCCCTCTCTTTTCACTCTCTCTCTCTCCCCCTCTCTTCATTCTCTCTCTCTCCCTTTCTATTCACTCTCTGTCTCTCTCTCTCTCTCCCCCTCTCTTCATTCTCTCTCTCTCTCTCTCTCCCTCCCCCTCCCTCTCTCTCTCTTCTCTCTCTCTCTCTCTCTTAACTCTCTCTCTCTCCCTCTCTCTCCCTCTTTCATCCTCTCTCTCCCTCTCTTCCCCTCTAGCTTTCTTCCCCTTTCTCGCTCCCTCTGTCTCTCTCGCTCTTTCTTTTTCTCTCCCCCACCCCCCCCCTCTCTCTCTCTCTCTCTCTTTACAACAATTTTATTCACATAATAATTATGATGAAAGATTTGACGTTAATTCCATCTTAACCTTTACATGATTGTGTGCGTACACCGTCGCGCTGAAGCACTTCATGCCCAGTAGAGGGGGGGGGGGGTAGGAGGCCCCAACATTCCCTGCACACCTGCCATTTTGCGGTTCATATAGAACATAATTATTGTCTTTCGTCTGAAGGTTTTAAAGACAATCTGGTCAATAGAAAGAGCAGACCAAACATTCTACCATGCTAACACTAGGATAAACTTTTATCGCCCCCCAGTTGCTCCTACAAAGATAACAAGGAGCACGAAATGGTAGGGTGTAAAGCGAACAATCATGATAGCCGCCGAGTGTTTCTTAGCAAACAAGCTAGTTTCTGACTTTTGTTTGCAAAATACGAAGTGGATACGGGACAGAATTGACAACTGAAATGGCTGACGGAAATAATGGCAGGCTACGGTTATGCCAGGATTTTCCTCTTGTTTCGCTCTCTGTCTCGGTCACTGACAATGGAGAGGAAGGTGTGACGGTGTGGGAAACGGCAAGAAGTTTGGACCATTTTGTTCCATTTAACTTCCTGGTATGGAGCAAGTTCGGGGCGTAGCCTGAGTCTCTTGGGGCGGGAAGCAAAACAAAACATTTAACACAAAACTGAAAGTTGTGAAAATAATGTTTTAGAAGCGTTAATGGCAACCGCGGACCTCAGGCGTAAGGTAGCCGTGGGTCATTCAAATAAGCCCGGTTGATGATGGGTAATTTACTTTCAAGAAAGAAACAACCGAAACTGTGAATTACCGTTGTAAAATCAACATACGAAATCACTGGATCACTGGCTATGGGCAATTTACTTTAAGAATGTAGGAGAAAGTAAGGCACCATTGTTGGATTTCATACACGACCAAGAATGTGAACTGACAAAAGTGAAGTAGGGCGGGGACAGAAAATTTCCCACATCACGAGATGTCATACACAAAGATAAAGCTCTTGCAAACAAACGACTTTGAACTCAAATCGACCACAATCACGATCCTCTCAAACTTCCGCCCTATCCAACCCAAAAACACAATATAATTGTGCAGATCAGCAAACCCAGACAGATCGACAACACCACAGTATTCTCGGGAATTCCCTTCAACTTGTATATCTTGTAAACGCCCCCCCCCCCCCCCAAGATAATTCACTTCGCTGCTGATGTTAACAGAGTAACTCGACCAGACCGAGCTCTTGCATAGCCGCGTTGTCAAGGAGGTACAATATGATAGTTATCTACCATTTTGTCATGCTAAAACTGGTATGGGGTGGTAGCATGTGGGAGGGAGGGAGGGGGGGGGCATGCCTTGAGGAATTTCCATCCTGTCATACAATAATATTTTATACTTCCTTCAAGCTGAAGCATGAGCAACACCGTGTACTCGCTTGCAGCTGTTGAAAAACAAACATGATCAGCTAAGTTTTATGTTCAAGTACATGTACCCTGCAATGACACACGCCCACTTGATATGTCCCTCTCTCTTTGCTGGGAAATAACTACGTTATTTTTATCATTTAAATTTAGTGCACTGGAAATTTCGACTTCTTCTTCTTCTGCTTTAGAAATGACCTTAGATCTAGAGGTCGTGACAGATGGATCCGTGTAACACGGCAGAAAGAAAGCGATTCCTAGAGGATTGGACTGATCCGGCTGTCAACAGACAGAAATGGACGGGAGGGGGAAGAGGGGAGGAGGTAGTTGGTGAGGAAGGGGGGGGGGGCTTGGAAACGATTACTCTGTGGCGCTCTCCTACATGAACATTGCATGATTTCCTTTGTTTTGTGTTTATCGTGAACCGTGTTGTATAGTCACCGTATTATGCCAAAAAGCCGTTGTTGTGTTGTGTCGTCACTTCCCGTGTGTGTGTTATAAAAGCTCACATTGTATACTGTACTCATCATTCAAGTCTCTGTGTGCATGTAATAAACATGTTGTGGTGGAAACTCTTTAAACGGTTTCCTCCTCTCCTTGATCAGGCTGTGATTGCGAAGCGCTAAAGTATGCAGTGACTGTGAGACGCTAAATTGGTGACCCTGACGTGATACACGCAGTTGTCCGCCTATCTGACCATAAGAATTATTATTGAGCTGACCGACATAACACGTACCTTATCAGTCACTCAGTGAATCGATCAGTCAAAGGACTTGGTTGTACAAAAATGTATTGCAACATGACACCGTACAATGGGCGTTTTCTATTATTTAAATTTCTTTTTTCTTTTCTTTTTGTGAAAATTGTACAAAACGGCCTAAGACTGGAAAATGCACTGTGCATAGTGTTTGGGGGAGGGAAAGAAAGCGACAGTCGGTATAAGTTAATGTCACCAGTCAATGTACGAGGTCAAAGGTTTGCCTCCTGGACCGTTGGACATCCTCCGGCTGGAACGACGCGGTACCGCCCGTTATGTCAGATGCTGAACTCTAAACAGTTCAGAAATTGCCATCTTTAAAAATAAAATAACGACTTTTTTTTTTTTTTTTGTACTATTAATTTCCTTGCTATTAAGCAAGGATGCAAAATGATGCATTTATGTGTATAGACCCTTTTCACTTCCGCGTTACGGTTGTTTGTGGGGAGCCGCACGGCTTCGAAAAGCACCAAGTAGGGCAAAAACCTCCACTTGCCTTAGTGATGGCATCTGAATATGTGCACAGTCTAAGCAAAGATGCATTTTTATGCCAGAACCAGCACGTAACGGGTTTGTACAGTTGGGTGCCCAACAAGAGGATGGCATCGTTCGACCGTTGTCCACCGCTTCCGCCCTACAAGTGGAGCACGCCGCCATTTTGTTTGCAAATCACGTGATATGGAGGACGTAAGTGAAAAGGGTCCATATTGATAATTATTTTGATTATTGTTTACACCTTTCTTATCTCGGGGATATTCAACACCCAAACTTGCCAAATATCACGATACTGATAGACAATCGAAAATAAGAAAAAAAAATATGACACTGACAGCAATTCCTTGTTCTTTTGTTGTTGCTGATGTTGTTGTTGTTGTTTTTGTTGTTGTTGTTTGAATAATGCTGTCCGCGGGATTCCGCAAACCTGAATAAACTGTAGGGTCTCGCCTAAATTGTCCAAAGTCATCAGAAAAAGCAACTAGATCTAGATCTAGATTAGGCTGACACGAACTGAACATAAGAAGATGCAAGAGAAGATTTTGGTTTATCACAAATTTTGAATGCTGAAGTTACGAGATGTCACGAGAGATGACGTCGTTCCGAAATTGGACGTAACTGAAGTATAAGTTGTCACCAGGAAGAGAAATAGTCGAGAACTTTGTACCTTTTGATTTCCGCCAGCACGGGGGGTCACGCGGCCTGGCCTGTCAGGCTGTTTAATTTAGTCCTGGTTGTCCAATGCGTCATGAACTTAATAAACTGTGTTTGGTTTTTGCTTTCAGAGAAGTAAAAATTCCCTCCGTACATTAATCAATTATTATTTGTCGTAAGGATAATTATAATCCCCATTGCTGAGTAATCGGATGTTCAAATATAATATGTGTGTGTGTGTGTGAGTGTGCGCATGCCTACGGGCATGTGGGAGGGAGGGGGGATGGGCAGGACATTGAGCCATCTGTGTGTGTGGGGGGAGATGGGGGTGGGGGTGGAGCAGGGCATTAAATATTGAGCCATCTGTGTGTGTGTGGGGGAGGGTGGGGGGGGGGGGGTTGCAAGGTATTAAATATTGAGCCATCTGTGTGGGGGTGGGGGGGGGCAGGGTATTGAGCCATCTGTGTGTTTAGGGGGGGCAGGGTATTAAGCCATCGGTTTGGGGGGGGGGGGGGAGTGATGGACCACCCGTGAAGTAAGACCCCAGCCAGCAAGCCTACGGAAATCCGTTGTGTAGGAATGACATCAAGTTTGCTCATGGGAATGACATTGTTCCTATGTAGATTGGCTGGTGACGTCATCATGCCGGTGTCAGTTTGATGTAGGGAACCCACACCTTAAGATAATCCTACTAACCTTATAGTAATCCTACCAATCTTACAGTAATCCTACCGACCTTACAGTAATCCTACTAACCTTCCAGTAATCCTACCGACCTTACAGTAATCCTACCGACCTTAAGATAATCCTACTAACTTTACAGTAATCCTACCAACCTTACAGTAATCCTACCGACCTTACAGTAATCCTACTAACCTTACAGTAATCCTACCGACCCTACAGTAATCCTACTAACCTTACAGTAATCCTACCGACCTTACAGTAATCCTACCAACTTACAGTAACCCTAAAAACTTACAGAAATCCTACCAACCTTACATGGGAATGACATTGTTCCTATGTAGATTGGCTGGTGACGTCATCATGCCGGTGTCAGTTTGATGTAGGGAACCCACACCTTAAGATAATCCTACTAACCTTACAGTAATCCTACCAACCTTACAGTAATCCTACCGACCTTACAGTAATCCTACTAACCTTACAGTAATCCTACCGACCTTACAGTAATCCTACCGACCTTACAGTAATCCTACCAACCTTACAGTAATCCTACCGACCTTATAGTAATCCTACTAACCTTACAGTAATCCTACCAACCTTACAGTAATCCTACCGACCTTACAGTAATCCTACTAACGTTACAGTAATCCTACCGACATTACAGTAATCCTACCAACACAGTAATCCTACTAACCTTACAGTAATACTACCAACCTTACAGTAATCCTAAAAACTTACAGAAATCCTACCAACCTTACATGGGAATGACATTGTTCCTAGAGGGAGAACACTGCCAACCTGGGCAAATACAGTGTACAAAACCCATGCCCAAAAAGCTCTCACAGCTCTATGTCAACACGGAGATGTCACTCTGTCATGGGTAATGCTCTCACAGCTCTATGTCAACACGGAGATGTCACTCTGTCATGGGTAATGCTCTCACAGCTCTATGTCAACACGGAGATGTCACTCTGTCATGGGTAATGCTCTCACAGCTCTATGTCAACACGGAGATGTCACTCTGTCATGGGTAATGCTCTCACAGCTCTATGTCAACACGGAGATGTCACTCTGTCATGGGTAATGCTCTCACAGCTCTATGTCAACACGGAGATGTCACTCTGTCATGGGTAATGCTCTCACAGCTCTATGTCAACACGGAGATGTCACTCTGTCATGGGTAATGCCATGAAAACAACAAGGGGAGGGGCAGTTACCGGTTTTAAGTCTTCCCAAATTGGCGAAGGGGAAGGCGCCAGGGGCCTCTTCTATCGGTGGGAGTGACTATTTAGTTACACTGGTCAGCTACCGCCCGCCTTAAGCTGAGCAGCCCTCAGCCAGTTGGGTGCCGACCCGCCACATCTGCCTGCCTCATTGGGTACATGGGGATAGATCAAAAATCGAAAAGTTGATGTAAATGATGTACCTCGCTCAAAACGAAAAAAACAAATAAAAATTAGCACTTGGAACGTTAGGACCATGTGCCCTGGACTTGACCAAAACATCGATATGACAAAGAACGACTCATTAAGAAAAACTGCAATAATAGACAAAGAATTGCTTAGGCTGAAAGTGGACATCGCAGCTTTACAAGAAACCAGACTGGCAGATACTGGTACACTCAAAGAGCAACACTACACATTTTTTTGGAAAGGACTTGACTCGAACCAACCTCGTCGTCATGGTGTTGGCTTTGCCATCAACAATCGCCTGCTCAGTTCCATCAACACACCCACTGGAAAGTCTGAAAGACTCATTTCCCTAAGATTACGCACAAAAACTGGTCACACCAACATAATCTGTGTTTACGCACCAACGCTTATGTCATCAGCAGACGATAAGGACCAGTTCTACAACATGCTAAACGAAATGTATGCCACCATTCCGAAAAACGAATCAGTAGTTCTCTTAGGAGACTTCAACGCAAGAGTTGGCGCGGACCATCAGTCTTGGCCTGTTTGCCTAGGGCACCACGGCGTAGGCAAAATTAACGAAAATGGACAGCGTCTCCTGGAATTCTGTTCACAAAATGACTTGTGCATTACCAACACCTTCTTCAAATTGAATGACTCAAAGAAAGTTACGTGGCAACACCCAAGATCAGGACATTGGCATCAATTGGACTTGATTATCACCAGAAGGAAAGATCTGAACACGGTTAAATCAACAAGGAGCTTCCACAGCGCTGACTGCGATACAGACCACGCCCTTGTGATCAGCAAAATGCATACAAAGCCAATGAGAATATTTAGGAGCATCACGAAACGACAACCCAAATTAAACATTACAAAAGCAAAACAAGAAGACTGTAAGAACGCTTTCACAAGAGAATTTAGTAACATCCCGGTAAATGATATGGAATCACCAAGCGTGGATGAAACATGGAACACAATTAAGACCAACATATATAACAGTGCCTCAACAGCTTATGGTACAAAGCCATCTTTCAGACATGATTGGGTTGGAGAAAACTCCACCACACTTCTTCCCCTGTTAGAAGAAAAGAGGAAAATGATGCTTGAATACAAGAAAGATCGCTCGCAAAGCAACAAAGACAAATTCAAACACATCAAGGCAAAGGTTCAAAGTGAAACAAGAAAATGCGCCAATGAATACTGGACCAACTTATGCTCTGAAATTCAATCGGCCTCTGATGCAGGAGACTCCAGAAACATGTATGAAAAGATTAAAGTTGCACTAGGACCAACCATTTCAAAAAGTGCCCCCATCAAGACAGAAAACGGCCAAGAACTTACCGACAAGAAGGAACAACTGGAGAGATGGGTCGAACATTATTCCAAACTATATGCAAACGAAAAGCCAGCAAATCAAGGCTTAGAAGAAGCAGTCCCAAAGCTACCTGAAATGACGGATCTGGATGTGGAACCAACAATGAAAGAACTCTCTGAAGCCATCCAGGATATGAAAAATGGAAAAGCTTGTGGTGAGGATAACATTCCAGCTGAAGTCCTCAAAGAAAACCTTGAAACACTATTACCACACCTATACCACCTACTAATTGTGTGCTGGAAAACTGGAACAATTCCATCCGATATGAAAAATGCAAAAATTGTAACTCTTTACAAGAATAAAGGAGACAAAGGGGATTGTAACAATTACCGCGGCATATCATTGATGAGTATTACAGGGAAAGCGTTCGCCAAAATCATACTCAAACGATTACACAGGCTCGCTGAAAGAATCTTACCAGAATCCCAATGCGGATTCAGAGCAGAACGATCAACTGCAGATATGATATTTACAGTCCGTCAACTACAGGAAAAATGCAGAGAACAAGGAAAACCGCTGTACATGGCTTTCATAGATCTGACAAAAGCCTTCGACACCGTAAGCAGACCATCGCTTTACATTGTACTGAAGTCCATTGGATGTCCACCACAGCTATTGAAGCTGATCATCTCCTTTCATGACGACATGAGTGCATGCGTCCAGTTTGACGGAAACATCTCAGGTAAATTTGCAGTGAAGACCGGAGTAAAACAAGGATGTGTACTGGCACCAACTCTATTTGGAATTTACTTTGCAGCACTCCTACAGTTCGCTTTTCAAGACTCCACAGATGGTATTTTCATCCGAACAAGATCAGATGGGTCTCTGTTCAACTTGGCCAGGTTAAAAGCAAAAACAAAGACTCGAGAAATCATGCTGCGTGAACTCCTCTTTGCAGACGATGCTGCAGTAGTAGCCCAAAACAACGAACAACTGCAAAATATGATGGACTTATTGTCAAATGCATGCGACCTCTTTTCCTTGACAATTAGTGTTAAAAAGACAGAGGTAATCGGACAAGGTACACTATCTCCTCCCGACATTTCATTGAACGGCAACAAGATCAACTCAGTTGAAAAGTTTACCTATCTTGGCTCCACAGTAACAGCATCACTATCCCTGGATGAAGAACTAAACGCCAGAATTGGGAAAGCAGCTACAACTTTTGGCAGGTTATCTCAGAGAGCTTGGAACAACAAAAAGCTGACACTCAAGACCAAAATTCTTATTTATCAAGCTTGTGTCATCAGTACCTTGTTGTATAGCTGCGAAACGTGGACCACCTATACAAGACACGAAAAAAGATTAAACAGCTTCCATCTTCGCTGCCTGCGGAAAATCATGGACATCAGATGGCAGGAAAAAATCACCAACAGCGAAGTTCTCAAACGAGCAAAGCTCACCTCAATTCAAGCAACACTGAGAACAAGACGACTCAGGTGGATAGGACATGTCAAAAGAATGGATGATAGTAGAATCCCAAAGCAGATACTGTATGGTGAGCTAAAAGGGGGAAAACGTCAAAGAGGTAGACCAAAACTACGTTTCAAAGATATCTGCAGGACCACACTGAAAGATTTTGGGATCGATGAAAAATCATGGGAAAATGTGGCAGAAGATCGAACGACCTGGAAGGGAGCCGTCAGGAAAGGTGGTGCCAAATTTGAAAAAAATCAAAGAGAAATTAGGGAAGAAAAAAGACAGAAAAGGAAGGAAAAGACAAATGAAGTCACAAACGAAGGCGAGTATATGTGCTCACTCTGTGACCGAAGATGTAAATCGAATATCGGACGGATTAGTCATGAGAGGAGCTGCTCTCGGCATCTGTCTTGAAGTCAGAAAATGCTGCAAAGACCGTCTGCAAAGACGAAAAGGGTCGTATATATACAAATCTACGTTAAATTGACGTAGACATGCTCGCGAGGGCCGGCTCCATTTTGGTGATATTTTACCCTCTCTACAGCCCCTGTGTGCTAGTCATAAGTTTGGCTTCAATACTTCCGCCTTCCCTAGCGGCTGGTTGGTAGGCCATTCTGGTAGGCTCTCCTTCTGCACTATCATTCTGCCATCTGTCCGTCCTCTTGCACAATGTGGTCTTTTTCATGTCCATGTCCTATCTCTAAATTCAGATTCAAACACACCACCACCACCACCACCACCACACCCCCTGTACGAGCACATGACCATTAGAATGATGAGTGTCCACGCGAAGGACTTGTAAAAGTTGAAGTGGCATTTGGCTTGCAGTATTGAAATACTAGATGACCTACCGGGCATTGCCCGGAATAAACAATCATGTGCCCCCCCCCCCCTTCTCTCTCTCTCTCTTTCTCACTTTCATATATATATATATGGCCTTTAGCGTCTTTACAGACGGTCTTAGCAGCTAGAATATTCACTTTCACTTTGACTGACAGCTTCTCTCGTGGCTTATTCTACCAATGTTTGACCCGAGAGTGCGATGGCAGTGATTGCAGGTCAGTCTTTTGGGTTCACTTTGGCGAGTGTTTTCATTCCGCCTCTGTCGTTTTGTCAGGTATGTTTCTTTTGCCTTGAAGTCTATTGCGAGCGTGCCACTGCGCAATTTTTGTCTCCATCTGCTTCGATCATTTGCAAGGTTCTCCCATTCATTGGGGTCGATGTTGAATGCTTTCATCGTGACCTTGCAAGTGTCTTTGAATCGCAGATGTGGCCTACCTCTGGGTCGGTTGCCAGTAGCAAGTTCCCCGTAGAGAATTTGTCTGGGGATGCGATCATTTTCCATACGGTGGAGATGTCCAAGCCACCGCAGTCTTTTTTTGCCTAGGAGAGCCTGAGTTGATGGAATGTTGGCTCGGCTCAGAACTTCGATATTTGAGATCCTGTCTTGCCACTTGATCTTGAGAATTTTGCGTAGGCAGCGCAGGTGGAAGGAGTTGAGGGATCTTTCATGTTTGGAGTAGGTGGTCCATGTCTCTGAGCCATACAGCAGGGTGCTTAGGACGCAAGTTTGGTACACGAGTACCTTTGTTTTGATGGTCAGCTTGCTATTGTTCCACACCTTTTTTGAGAGTTTGCCAAAAGCTGTGGCCGCCTTTCCTATTCTGGCATTTATTTCAGTTGTTATGTCTGTGCTACCACTGATGGTTGAGCCTAGGTAGCAGAATTTTCCCACTTGCTCCAGAGGAGAGCCATTCAGCATGATTGGGTTGGGGTTTCTCAAGCCTTGTGTCAAAACTACAGTTTTTGAGACACTGATCCTTAGCATGAATTTGTCACAGGCTTTGGCAAGGCTATTGATGAGAGCCTGGAGCGTGGTTTCATCGTGGGCCACGATTGCAGCATCATCTGCGAAGAGGAGCTCTTGTAACATAATATGCTCTGTACGAGATTTTGCTTTTAGTCTGGCAACATTAAAAATGGAGCCGTCCACTCTGGTGTTAATAAGTACTCCACCTGAACATTGACCAAAGGCATTCTTGAGTAGGGCTGCAAAATATATACCAAATAAGGTAGGAGCAAGAACACATCCCTGCTTCACACCGCTGTTTACAGCAAATGAATTGGATATGCAGCCTTCAAAGTTGACACATGCCCTCATGTCAGTGTGGAAGGATGCAATAAGTTTTAGCAATGTTGGTGGACAGCCTATGGATTTAAGGACTGCATACAGGCCAGATCGGCTTACGGTGTCGAAAGCCTTTGTTAGGTCCACAAAGCATGTTATAAGCGGCCTGTTTTGTTCTTTACATTTTTCTTGGATTTGCCGAAGTGCAAATATCATGTCAATAGTTGATCGTTTGCTTCGAAAGCCACATTGTGTTTCTGGTAAGACTTTTTCCGCCAGTTGTTGAAGGCGGCAGAGGATGACGCGAGCAAAAGCCTTTCCAGTAATGCTGAGGAGGGATATGCCTCGATAGTTGTTGCAGTCGCCTTTGTCTCCTTTGTTCTTGTAAAGTGTGACAATTTTGGCGTCTCTCATATCATGTGGTATCACGCCTTCTTTCCAACACTGCAGTAACAGATTATACAGGTGTGGTAATAGTGGACCTTTTGGGTCTTTTAATACCTCTGCAGGAATGTTGTCACTTCCTGTGGCTTTTCCAGCAGACAGGTGGTCGATTGCATTGGAAAGCTCGACTAAGGAAGGTTCAGCGTCAAGTTCGGCCATTATTGGCAGTTTTTGGAGGTGTTCCTCAAAATCTGGTGGAATATTTTTCTCAGTTGAATACAACAGAGAGTAATGCTCTACCCACCTATTCAGTTGTTCATTTTTATCTGTGATGGGTTCACCATTTACAGACTTAAGTGGGGCGCTTTTGGTGATGATTGGCCCAAGAGCTACTTTCATCTGACTAAAGGCGGTTTTCATATCTCCCTTTTCATTTGCCTCTTGTATGCTGTTACACAAGTCTGTCCAGTATTTGTTGGCGCAACGTCTTACCTCCAGCTGAAGTTTAGCTTTTGCATTTTTCAAACAAGTTTTTGTACTCTGATTGCAATTTTTGTTATACTCATTGAAAGCAGATTTCTTTTGCTCAATGAGAGGTAGGAGAATTTCGCTGTTCTGGGCTACCCAGTCGTTGTTTGAAACTTTATGCTGTCCAAAAGACTTGATGGCACAGTCATGAATTTTTGAACTGAGAGTGTTCCATGTTTCATCTACCGAGTCACATTGGGTGACATTATCCATGCTTTCAGCAAATAACTTTTCAAATGACTTTCTATTTGATTCATCTCTGATTGCTGTTACATTGATCTTAGGGATTGAAGGGGCTTTTGATCTGTATATTTTCTTGGCCGAAATTTTGATTTTGCTGACTACCAGTGCATGGTCGGTGTCACAGTCAGCACTGTGGAGGGAACGAGTTATTTTTATACAGCCCAAACTCTTCCTCCTTGAGAGAATAAGATCTAATTGATGCCAATGGCCAGACCTGGGATGGCGCCATGATGTTCTTTGGCATCTCTTAAGGTCAAAGTACGTGTTTGTAACACATAATGAGTTTACGGAGCATAGCTCCAGAAGGCGCTGCCCGTTTTCGTTGATGTTGCCAATGCCGAAGTGCCCAATGCACTTTGGCCATGCGGAGTGATCTGCTCCCACTCGAGCGTTAAAGTCACCCAGAATTAGCAGGCCTTCGGTGAGAGGGATGTTGTGGAGAGTCCTCTGCAATGCCTCGTAGAAAATGTCTTTGGTTTCGTCAGAGGAGGTAAGTGTTGGGGCATAGACACAGATAATGTTGGTAAAACCAGACCGGGTGTTCAGTCTGAGTGTCATGATGCGTTCTGACACTCCAATTGGAGTTGCGATCGAATTGATAAGGGAGTTTTTTACGGCGAAGCCCACGCCGTGGATTCTCGGCTGTTCGCTGCTAAGGCCCTGCCAGAAGAAGGTGTAGTTTTCTTCTTTGACTGACCCGGAGTCGGGAAGTCGAGTTTCTTGAAGGGCAGCGATGTCGATGTTTAGTAGCTGAAGTTCTCGATCAATAATTTGGGATTTCCTGATGGAGTCAATATCAGTGAGATCTTGCTGTTGCAAGCCTGGGCGCATTGTTCTGACGTTCCAGGTACCAAGTTTTAGTATTTTTCTGTTTTTGCCAGGTGCACACTTTACGTCAGCTTTTTGACTTTTGGTCTAGCTCCAACCACCTTATGAAGCAGGCTGACGTGGCGGAACAACACCCAACTGCCTGGGGGCTGCCCAGGTTACGGCGGGCGGTAGTTGATCAATGCAGCTGAAAAGCCGCTCCCACCGACAGAGGGGACCCCTGGCGCTCATCCGTACGCCAAATGGATTGAGCTTATCACCGGTAACTGCCACCTCCCGTGTTGTGCCCATCCGTAACGGATGGCTGGAGTGTCCTCTCCAAATCGGAAATGGGTGGGCTTATAGAGGAGAGACAGACGCTTGCCAAGCCCGAGCAAACGCCTCCTCGTTTTGCTGCCTTGCCTGGGCTATTTTTAAGAGATGGTGCTTTGCCCAGAGGCACCACCCCTCTCTCTGCCATTCTAGTTAAACCCAAGGGAGAGACCAGGTCAATACATTTGGAACTAGTCCGGCTGCAGGAGATGCTGGAAGCCAGTTTGATGCAGTTCTCCCTGACAACCACCTTCGGGTCTCCACTCCTGATTTTCTGTCTGGGTTTACTCCCATAGCCTTTGCTATCATAGCAACACACAAGGCAGTGTGGTATTTGTATTCAGGGTTACCTTCCCCTAGTCTTCCTCTCTCCCGAGATGACCCACAAGACAGTGGGGGTGACAGTAGCAGGCTGTATTGTGTACTGTCATACAGTAGCAGAAAACTCTGAAACTACAGTCTTGCTTCAGAACTCATGCGCACCAGAACACTACGCACCAAACTGAACGCTTGATACGATTACTTTTTATGACATGCACGGTACTATATATTACGAAACAAACACGCAAATATACAGAGGTTACATAGCAATAAACATTGTTATTTATTTAAAAATACATGCTTGAAGTAAACAACTTTTAATTATAGCCATCATCTTCCTTATCTCAATTGCCACCTTCCTGCCAAATTTAAGGCATGAAGAGTGTATAGTTTGGTCAGTTAGTCATGCCAAAGGTTGCAAGTTACTGAAATATAATAATAGATTTCACTAGAGACATACTTTTTAAGGAATTCTAACTTACATGTTGAAAAAAGGAATAACCCCCCCCCCCCCCAAGCTATATCTATATATATGTGGATAACACAATACGAGGGACGTATCTTCTAGATTTTATTCTGATGTACATGGCGATACTTTTATATGCACCAAAAAGTCCTGTACACTCTTGACATTGAAATGATAATAAAAAAGTACACATTTCATCCCCCCTCCCCTTTCCTTGGTGACAGAGTTAGCGACTCCTCCAAATGGATAGAAATCTGTTGTAGATGAACTTTGCCTTTCATCCTCCTCTTTGTTTCTCCCACTCTACAGCTGAGTGTAGGTTTAGGGCTGGTCCTCTTGGTGATAGCCAGAGGCGCCACGTCCCAGCAGTTGGAGCAATCCGTGAATAGTGACTTATTGGGGAAGTTTGAATCTGAGTGGCCGGTTGGTGACCCCAGGAGATGTCAAGAACTTTCCAGACTGTCCAAATTTGATGTGAAACGGTTTGAGGTAAGTTACGTCACCAAGCATAGATGAACATTGGAAAAAATAATTTAGGAAAAAAAGCGGATATGGCACTTGGAAGTCGGTGCCTAAAGTATACATTGGGTTCCGACTTTGTGCCATGTTGAATAAAATGAACTTTTGTAATGGAAAAAACTAAGTATAGGCTATGATTTGTGCAGAATCAGTATTAAATTAAAACGACCTGCATATTGTTTCACTGGGTTCATCATTACTTTGTGTTGCACGTCGTGAACGCAATAAACACATAGTGATCTCAAAGGAACTTCTCATGCACTGGAGCAACCAAAATCTCACTTCAGCTGGCATCCTGTAAAAAAAGCTGATAATTGTCATCTGTAGGCGAGGATCTCAGGGGGTTCACTGAAAAAAACACAAAAAGGATTATCACAAATATGGATACAAGGGGGGGGGGGGGTTATTAGAGAAAAGAAAAATGAATGTATGTTGTCCTTGACATTAGTGGAATCTGTGTTTCAACATAACAGACAATAGTGCAGTGCAGTCCCATTGAAGTGCTCATACATTCCACTGGCATCTTTACATTTATGTGCTCATCGAAGTCCTAGAAAGGCCTTAGTGTTCCTTATTCATTCATTCTCAGTTTACCATAAAGCTGTTTAACACTTGTAAATCTGAAAGGAGACCAGATCGGCATTAAAATGTGTACTTTTTGAATTTGCCAATTTTAAACCACTCTTGACCTGCCCGGGTCAAATACAGGTCAACCCACTTAGCAGTAATTCTATCCAGACTGGCATCGTACAAAGATCTGAAGAGATCTGAAAAACTCCAAAGGAAGATTGAAGAAACATTGAGACCCAGCCAGTATCCTTACGGAAGTCCGACCATTGGTCTAAAGTCAAGTTTTGCACATTGAAATAACTAATTCCTACATAGGTCCACTTATTTACGACATCAGACAGACACTGGTTGGATGTAGACCGCCCCGGGAGTTATCCCACCAATCTTAGGGAAATACTTATCAAATCTATGTTGGATTGACATAGGGATGCTTGTTTGTTTGTTTTCTTTTGTTTGGGGGAGAAAAGGGGGGGGGGGGCTACCGATTTTACCACAAGATTAGTTTGTCCAGAATCTTTTCGCTGAAACAACGAAATAGTCTGTACTTTGATCTTGCTGACATTCGGCGTCGGGTACAAAGATTTATCTGTTATTTATTAGAGGCTCTATCTCAAGAGGACGTGTATCCATATGTCTGATGTAGAGATGAAAACTTGTATGATTTGTCAGGTTCTGCCTGGTCTGGGCTGGGACAATCTAAGGAACAAAGAAGCAGGGATGGTGGTGTCTTACAACTACTCACAGTGCAAGGTCACAGATGATGGAACTCTCTTGATTCCTGACAACGTCTTCACAGTACCAATCAAGGTGAGCAAATTAATAAATATGTTTTTGTTTTTCTAGTGCTTTCAACACACAAATCTGTCACAACACAGCACGAATGGGACGGGTCATCTTATTTATCTAAGCTATTTGGTTTTCAAAGTGCAAAATGCAGTTGTTGTTTTTTTTAAACAAAGTACCAGTTGCATTTTTTTTTGTGTTGACTATATGTATCCTGAGTACTGACATCAACTGTCGCCATTTTGCAGGCGAGTTCCTTGGAGAGTTTTGCTGAAATGATCGACAATTGGCACAATTCATCGTCCACAACATCCAACACCGTCAATGTGGAGGCCGGGCTGAATCTGCCACACGTAGGGATCAGTGGAAAGTTCTCTTACGAGCACGAACAGCTCAAGTCCAAACAGATTGAAGACAAGGCTGTCACCACTCGTGTCCAGCTGCGTTACTACAGGTCAGTGTGCTTTCCCCGTTAACCGTACCGGTAGTCAGATTGCTGCTTCTTGCTTCTGGCATGAGAGACAGAACGGACGTCCAACAATTGCCAGGGAGACCTGTTTGTTTCTCAGGGGCCTCAGCCTTATGCTGTTGGCCCCCACAATCCTTTTATACTTGAGCTAAAGTTGTATTCAGTGAGCAATAGCAATAGTTTGCGTCATACAATTACGGCATGTATTAATAAAAACTAAATAAAGCCAATTCTTTAGCTTGATATGATGAAGTGTGATATGTCGATGTATGATATGCTCAAGAGCAGCATTCTTGTAATAGAACGAAGACACCCACCGTCATGAAAAAGGTAGTACAAATCAAATGAATTTAATGTTTTACATTTTAATTTTTGGCACTTGCCTTGAGAAAAATAGTGTTGTAACATGATTTTCTGTCATGAAGAGAAAACTTGACTGTTGATTTTTATAGTGGCTTGAAATGTCAGAAAAATGGCACAACCATTAGGCTATTTGTGAAACATGAAGAGTGAAATTGTTTGAAACCTGTTTAACCTACCATCGGGATAACTCGTGGAGTGAAAACACTGAAATCGGTTGATATTTCTATCTCTGGAATTGAGTTCACATGTAATTTTGGAATGAGGATTTTGTTGCTGTTGTATTCCAGATATGAGGCAAAGCTACAACCTGATGCCACCTTGAGCCCACAGTTCAAAACTCGATTACTGAGTATTGCAGCCAATGTGGAGCTGAACAGAACCGAGCAAGCTCTGTACGAGGGACAACTTCTTGTCAGAGACTTTGGTCGGTTTTACCTTTGACACATCAGGAAAAAAATAGTTTTATTTGCCAGTTTTTAGTTCTTTCCGACCACGTTGATTTTTATTATCTTATCTTGGTTTTTGCCTTTCTGGCTTCCATTTTTTAAAACAATTCTGCCAGTCTTGAAATTTCTTTTCAAATGTACTTGTTGTATAAGTTTTATAGGTCCAATTATCTAAATTTAAGTCTTTTAGGTCACTGATCTGCTTCTCACGATCTCCTATTTTATTAGGTTATATATAGATATTTTCAAGGATTTTGGTAAATCCCCATGGACGTGTTTACGTCTACAGCAATAAATGATGAGCAATGAGCACACACTTGTGGGGATTCTCCAGACTTGTCAGATATGTGTGACAAAATGGAACAGTGATATGAGAGATAACTACCGGATATTAATCAAACATTCACTTGTAAGACAAGACTGGCCAATGATTTACTGATCAATTAATCAACTGTTCAATCATTTTCTTAGGTACCCATGTGCTGACCAGCATCACAGCTGGGGCAGGACTTGTGAAGGATGATTACCTCAAGAAAGACTTGGTCCAGTCTCAGTCAGAAGACAAAACCTCCGTCCTAGCATCGGCCAGTGCTTCGTTCTTCAATGTCTTCCACATGAGTGCTTCCTATGGGTAAGTGCAAACAAGGACTTACAAGTAGGGCATGAGAGTGGCTTGAACTAGAGAAATTTGGATTCACACACACACACACACACGCACGCACACACGCACGCGCGTGCACACACACACATATGAGAGTTTGGAAATCCAGCGGTGGTGGTACTTTTCTGCATAGAAACTCCTCATCTGTTTGGTTAATTCTCCCAGTTTATTGCAATTCCATTCTGTCTGTGAGTCTCGGTTATGAGTATACATGTGTGCAGTAACGATTGAGTTTGGCAAAATAATCAAATCTAAAGCTTTTCACAGACAATTATGAAAATTGTGTATTATTCAAAGGTATTTTCATGATGTCAGGAGTTGGCATAAATACTGATGTTGAAGAAAAGATGTTGAGTCTGAAATGTCTCCAAAGTGATGATGTCACTGATGAAAATAGTGATAATAATAACATAGAACTCCAAAAACTTTTAAATATAATTTTGAATGTGACAAATCTGATACAACATTTTGAATGTTCTTACTGATCTACAACAATTTCTGAAAATGCTTGCAATTATTACTCATTTATTCATTATTCTAATCGTTATGTATAAGCTTAAACAATTCTCTCTGTTGGTGTTTGTAATTTGAGATTTGATTTTGAAACCCATGTGTGCTCTCTATGGCTGTCCCCAGTAAACACTGAAAAATGTTGGTAGATTTTAATTTATCCATTAAGTCTTTGATTGAAAACTTAATAATTTATTCCCTCCCCCTCAGACATTTCTTCTTGAATCCCCGGCACTTTTATGGATCTTGATTAATTTGTTCTGTCTGATTTAAAGATCAGTCTGGTCCTAACTGCCATATTTTGGTTGATTCTTTCTCAGTCACACAACAGATAAAAAGGAAATGGATAAGTATGAGAAGATGATGACACATTCCTTTGTGAAAACACACGGAGGTCCAATGTTCAAGGCTATAAACATGACTCTAAATGAGTGGACAGACGCAGTAGACAAAAATCTGGTACCCATGGACAGAGCTGGTGACCCCTTGTACTTTTCGGTCACACCGCACACTCTGCCAGAGTTACCTCCCACAACGGTGGCCGCGGTCGGGAAGGTGAGACATAAGTATTGATAAAGTGAGCAGAATCAGTCACGATTCTATAGGAATGTCTTAAATTAGCAATCTATGTACACTGTTGCCAGA